>CACVCL010030025.1:17500-57512 GCA_902729485.2 Mus minutoides
TATAACTGACAAATTTACTACATGGTGTTAAATGCTATCAGGAAGCATTACAAGAATTCAATTCCATTTTACTTTAGTAAAGTGATAGCAAATGTAGTAGCATTATATAAAAGATATATAATATATATATATATATATATATATATATATATATATATATATTTTTTCTTTTTGCAAACATCCTAGACAAATATTGGTTTACACAAGCACTGACAGTTACTCAACTGAGGAAAAATATGACAATGTCTAAATAAAGCATATCCTAGCTATACTTCTATTTCTATTGGTTGTTTTTGTTTGTTTATTAGAAATACTATGATATTTCTGCTCAATAACATTATTCTGCTTAGACTGCTGAGACACTGGTTAATCAAGACTAACAGTGGAAAAGGTGGGCCTTAAAGTCAGTGAAGAGTAAGCATGGTAAATAATTTTATATGAAGTTACTACCGCATCTTATTTTCCTTCAAAAGTAATATTCTTATTAGAAAGCAATATTTGTTAGTGAAAAGAGAACCTAGGAAAGAGGTCAAGAATTAATGTAAGTATGACCAACAGAATACAAGATGTAAGTATGACCAACAGAATACAAGATATAGAGGAGAGACTCTCAAGTGTAGAAGATACTGTAGAATAGATTTGCACAACTGTCAAAAAAATTCAAAACGTAAAACACCCTTAACCCAAAGCATCCAGGAAATCCAGGACACAATGAAAAAACCAAATCTAAGAATAATTGGAACAGAGGAGAACGAAGATTCCCAGCTCAAAGGACCTGGAATTGTCTTCAAAAAATAATAGACAAGAGGAGAGTTGACCTCCACGGAGGGCTCTGACCTTGGGACTCAGGTGAGAAAACTATCTTATATCCTGGGTCTCTCAGAGAGAAGGAAAACTCCAACAAAAAGAAGGTACCTACATCAAAGAAAAGGCATGGTATTAAGCATCTCATGACAAAACCAAAAGGAGAGAAGCACAAGCATGTAAAGCCACCTAAAAAACAAACATATCAGGAACCAACAGTCATCTCTCTTTAATATCTCTTAGTATTAATGGCGCCATGACTTGCGATTTTACTTAGAATTCAAAATAAATCAGTAATAGGCAGTATCCAAATTAAGAAAATCAGAAATGAAGTGGGAGAGATAACCAGAGAAATTGAGGAAATTAAAAAAATCATCAGATCCTACTATAAAAGCCTACACTCAACAAAACTGGAAAATCTAGATGAAATGGATGTTTTCTAGACAGATACCACATACCAAAGTTGAAACAAGAGCTAGTAATCTAAACAGTCCCATATCACACAAGGAAATAGAAGACATCATTGAAAGCTTTCCAACGAGAAAAATCCCAGGGCCAGATGGATTTAGTTCAGAATTCTACCAGACCTTCCAAGAAGACTTGATACCAATACTCCTCAAAATATTCCATAAAATAGAAACAGAAGGAACACTACCTGACTCATTCTATGAAGCCACAATTACTCTGATATCTAAATCACACAAGGACCCAACCAAAAAAGAGAGATTCAGACCAATATTGTTTATGAATATTGATGCAAAATATACTAAATAAAATTCTTGCAAACCAAATCCAAGAATACATCAAAGCCATCATTCACCACAATCCAGTAGGCTTCATTCCAGGGATGCAATATTAGTACACTTCATTAACATAATCCACTACATAAACAAACTCAAAGAAAAAAAGTCGCATGATCATCTCCTTAGATGTATAAAAACCATTTAACAAAATACAACACACCTTCATATTAAAAGTATTGGACAGATTATGAATTCAAGGCCCTTACCTAAACATAATAAAAGCAATTTATTGCAAATCAACAGCCAATATCAAATTAAATGGAGTCATACTTGAAGCAATTCTACTAAAATTGGGGACAAGACAAGGTTGCTCACTCTCCCCATATCTGTTCAATTTAGTACTCGAAGTGCTAACTAGAATAATAAGACAACAAAAAGACATCAAGGGGATACAAATTGTTAAAGAAGAAATAAAGATTCATTATTTGCAGATGATATAATAGTATACATAAATGACCCAACAAATTCTACCTGAGAACTTCTCCAACTGGTATACAACTTCAGTAAAGTGGGCAGATAAAAAATTAACTTGAATCCATAGCCTTCCTTTATAAATATGGTAAATAGGCTGAGAAAGAAATTAGGAAAACAACTCCCCTCACAATAGCCACAAATAATAAAAAATATCTTGGGGTAACTCTAACTAAACAAGTTAAAGATCTGTATAATAACTTCAAGTCTCTCAAGAAAGAAATTAAAGAAGATCTCAGAAAATGGAGAGATCTCCCATGCTCATGAATTGGCAGAATTATTATAGTAAAAATGGCCATATTGCAGAAAGCAATCTACATACTCAATGCAATTTCCATTCAAAGACGTGGAAAGAACAATTCTTAAATTCATCTTGAAAAGCAATAAAAAACAAAACAAACAAATAAAACATACAAAAAACAGAATAGCAAAAAAATTCTTAAAAACGAAACAAAACAAAACAAAACAAACAAACAAAAAAACCCACACAGCTGGGGGAATCGCCATCCCTGACCTCAAACTTTACTACACATCAATAGTGATAAAAAAATTAAAATTAAAAATAAAAATAAAAACCTGCATGGTACTGGTACAGAGACAGATAGGTTGATCCAAGGAATAGAATTGAAGGCCCAGAAATAAAATCACACACTTAAGGACATTTGATCTTTGACAAAGACGTCAAAAAATATACAATGGAAAACAGAAAACATTTACAATAAATGGTGCTGGTCTAACTGGATGCCTGTATGTAGAAAAATGAAAATATGTGTCACCTTACACAAAGCTCAAGTCCAAGTGGATCAAGGACCTCAACATAAAACCAGATATAATGAATCTAATAGAAGAGAAATTGGGAAACTTATTGGCACAGTGTGAAATTTTCTAACAGAACTCCAATAATTTCATGCTCTAAGATCAAGAATTCATGAATGGTACCTCATGAAAGTGGAAAGCATCTCGAAGGCAAAGGACATAGTCAATAAGACAAACTATCAACCTACAGATTGGGAAAAAAGTCTGCACTAATTCCACATCTGAGAGAGGGCTAATATCCAAAATATATAAAAAACTCAAGAAGCTAATAACTCAAAAAAAAATTTAAAAATGGGGTAGAGAACTAAACAGAGAATTCACATCAGGGGAATCTTGAATGGCTGAGATGCACCTAAAGAAATGTTCAAAGTCCTTAGTGATCAGAGAAATGCAAATCAAAACAACCCTGAGATTCCACCTTATAGCAATCAGAATGGCAAGATCAAAACATCAGGTGAGAACACATGTTGGTAAGGATGTGGAGGAAGAGGAACACTCCTCCATTGCTGGTAGGATAGCAAACTGTTACAACCACTCTGGAAATCAATCTGGAGGTTCCTCAGAAAATTGAAAATAGATCTATCTGAAGACCCAGCAATACCACTGGATGTCCAAAAGATGTCCCACCATGTCACAGGGGTATGTTTTCCACTATGTTCATAGCAGCCTTATTTGTGATAGCCAGAAGCAAGAAACTACCTAGATGTTCCATGACAGAAAAATGGATACAGAAAATGTGGTTATTTTACCCAATGGAATACTACTCAACTATTAAGAACAAGGGCATCCTGAGTTTGGTAGGCAAATGGATAGAACTAGAAAATATCATCCTGAGTGAGGAAACTCAGACCCAAAAGGACATGCATGGTATGTACTCACTGATAAGTGGATATTAGCAACAAAAAAAAAAAAAAAAAAAAAAAAAAAAAAAAAAAAAAAAAGAACAGAATAACCAAGATACAGTCCAAAGAACTTCTAAAAGTCAACAAGCTGAAGGCCTGATGTGAGGATGCCTCAGTCCCCCTTGGGAGGGAGAAAAAAACTAACCACAAGTATGGATGGAGGGGGGACCTGGGAAGAAAGGTGGATGGGGGTTAGATGGAAAGGGGACCTGATCTGGTATTGGATGAGGGAAAAGGACTGAATGAAGCCCTGCAGGCCAGAAGAAAGAATGGAAATAGGCAACCCACCTCCAGCAGGAAGACAGGGCATCAAATGAGGGAGGGGGTTGCCATCCCACAGTCAAAACTCTGACCCAAAATTGTTCCTGTCTGAAAGAACTGCAGGGATGGAAATGGAGAGGAGCTTTAGGAAAAAAAGTTCCAGCAACAGGCCCAAAGTGGAATCCAGCTCAAGGGGATGTCCTAAGGCCTGACACTACTACTGAGGCTATGGAGCAATCCCAAAATTATACCTAGAATGACTGTCCTCTGGAATACCCATCAAGCAGTTGAAAGAGTCAGAGGCAGATATTTGCACCCAACCAAAGGACAGAACCTGCTGACGCTTGTGGTTGAGTTAGGGAAATGCTGAGAGAAGCTAAGGAGGAGGGCAACCCTCTAGGAGAACCAGCAGTCTCAATTAACTTGAGATCTCTCAAACACTGGACCATCAACCAGGCTGCATATACCAGCTGATATGAGGCCCCAACACATACATATACAGCAGAGGACTTCTGAGTATAGATTCAATCAGGGATGATGCACCTAAACCTCCACAGACTGGAGGACCCAGGAGCTTATAGGTCAAGTAGGGTTGGAGGTAGGAGATGGAGAAATCCTCATGGAGACAGGGGGTGGGGAGGAGGTACAGGATGTGGAACAGCCAGTGAGTGGACACGCAAGTGGGGTGGGGGATAAAATATGGAGTATAAAAAATAGATAGATAGATAGATAGATAGATAGATAGATAGATAGATAGATAGATAGATAGATAGATTTTAAAGAAAAGAAAAATACTAGTGGCATATTGACACATTCCCTCTTGAAGAATACTGTGGAAAATAAAACAAACTTTGAATTTGAATTGACACAACTCAAAGTTCAAAACCAGTAAACTCCAGATTGCATGGCAGTAAAGTGAACAATTATCAAACTCCAATGTCACTTCTACAACAATGGTCTGTCTTGGCCACTCTCTGAATTTTATGCTATGATTATACATTTTAACACACACACACACACACACACACACACACACACACACACACTAATGTTAACAGAACTTGTCAATATAACATTATATGTTTAATTGTATTTGTCAGGCTACCAATGATTTTCTTAACTAGGGTCTAATTTTATTAAGACAAAATGTGTTTTAAGCCCTGTTTGAATTCTGATGCCCAAAGGAACTACAGTCATCAAAAAATTTTGAATGAGTTAATACACAACAAATTCATGAACAAAACTATGAAATTGAATGAAAGTGGTCTCACACTTCCTGAGCTTTTAATTAACTAGTGCCCTGATAATGTTATAATAGCTTGGAGACACAATGCTGAAAGGATTGAAATCATTAAATTTCAGATTCAAAGAGACCTAACAGAAAGCATTGCCTTGACTAACCTTGAAAATGGTAATCAGCTATGTAACCATACCTGGCTTCTGGTCACCTCATGAAAAACATTTTTATGATGCCTTGGAAAAATTAACTAACTCACCTCTGCAAATATTTCACATTTTTAAAGAAATACTGCTGTTATTGGTTTCTTTTCTTGGTCCTGTGGTAAGATATCTGACATAAACAAGGAGTGATAGTATTATTTGATAGATAGATTTGGCTCACAGTTGGATGATGCAGTTCATCACACTGGTAAGACATGGTGGCAGCCGAAACAGCAATTAACAAATTATAGAGTCTCCTTTACAGATATGCCCAGAAGTCTGTTTCCATGGTGACTCTTAAGACCCTCAAATGGACAATCAAAATTAACTATCATACTCAATTATTGGTAAGCTTCAGTATTTTGATTAAGAATTCATGTTACATCTCCTTCCCAAAGTGAGTACATCTGTCCATGATCTTCTGATGCAAATATAAAATGGAAGTTTCTAGAGTGTTCTTTACAGTTTAATTCCACATGCTAATGTTTATATCTAAAGTGGACACATTAGTGAAAGGCAAGGAGTTACTACATACCTTAAATATTTTCTTTTTATAGGCAATTTCTCATTAAATTTTAGAATTGCTTCAAATCCTCTCCTCCATAAGTATACTCAAAACAATTACACCAAGAAATGTAATTTTATCTCAAGTCAGTACAATTTATTGTATATCAGAATAATCTCACTGAAGGTAAGTCAGAAATCAAGGCCATTTCCTTATAACAAGCATGTGATTTCAGAAATGCATTGCTGGCAAACACAAATGACTTAACTATTTTTAACACTGGTAAATCAGTTTGGTTTAGAGATAGGAATATGGGCTGAATTAGGTTCAGAATTCTGCTGCTATGTTACTTTCAGATACAAGGTTTCCCTCCCCATATGCTTTGTGGATACTTCTTCCCCTCATTCTTTTTAGCTTATTGGGGTGGGTAACTTATTTTTATTTGTTTGGAGTTAAAAATGCATCCAGGAAAAATACAATTACTAGTCTAACAACTTGAGCTGTTAATTTAAATGTTAAGTGAACTTTCCTCTAACAACTATTTTAAATATATCTTCTAGATTAATTATTTCATGTGGATAAGTGTTTTATATGACTATATATGTATGTGGAGCATATTTGTGCCTGGTTACTGTAGAAGATGTCAGATAACCTTGAACTAGAGTTGAAGATTGTTATAAGCTACCTTGTATGCTGGGATGCAACCTTAGATATTCTGAAGGAGAAATAAGTCCTCTTAAACACTGAGCCAAATTTCAGTTCTTCCAATGACTTTAAAATTTAACTTTAACCAAATGTTTCAGAAAACATTAAAAATTAGGATACATAGTAGCATCTACCAACTGAGTCTTCCTTAGTTACCTGTACTAATAGAAATGTGGAAAGGCTCAGAGAATCTCTAACTTCAAACATTTTTCAAATTATTTATATATTGCTCTAAGGTATTCATAAATCACTCTGATTGAAGTACTTCTAAAATTGATACAAATCAAATGTGAAAGGACACAGAGAGAACAAACTGCTTCAAGCAAGAACCCTGCCTAAGTTAAATGCTCACTTTTGGAGGCAGAGAGTCAGTCCACCATCTCTGCCTGATAGCCAAAAATGTGCAAATAAAGATCCCATTGTTGCTTTCATCCAGAGTTTGAATCTGTTCCTTCATTACCTTTCTTTCTTTCTTTCTTTCTTTCTTTCTTTCTTTCTTTCTTTCTTTCTTTCTTTCTTTCTTTCTTTCTTTCCACCCTCTCCTTCACTATGTTTGACTCCTTATACTCAACTAATCAGAGCAAATGTAGAACAGTGAAATTGGCATTTACCTTTTCTCTTATAGATACACAATGGAAGGACCTTCTGAGAACACACTAGATATAGATATTAGATATATATATTATATATATATATATATATAGAGAGAGAGAGAGAGAGAGAGAGATGTCAATAAAATTCAATAAAATTAATGGAGTGATACTTTCTTCAGGAAACACTTGATGTGATAAGTTTTTATATAAGAATTTCAAGGAACAAAGAAGGATGGAAAATGTAAATATTCATGCTCACTCATAAAGCATAGACTTTTCATTTATTTGAAGACACAGAAAGACTGGCATGTATTTTAATACCCATTGTTGACCCTCTTGAGGACAGCATCAAATACACTGAACACTGAGGAGTCAGTGGCAGAATGCAGTCACCCCAAGTTAATTTAGACCTCTATTAATAGATGAGTGCCAAAATTAGATTCTTTCCTTTGCAAATGACATGGTGACAGCCGAAATCATGTTTGATGCCTCTTGAGAAAATCCCAGGCCCAAGGTAGAATCTGGCAGGTGTGTGTGTGTGCACATGTCGCTTGCTGCAGAAAAATCCAGCACACCCTTAAAGTGACCTCATACTTAAAAGTTAAAATTTTGAAACAGTTTAGTTAATCCTCATAATCTATATTAAAAGTTCCTTGGTAAATTCTGGAGGAAAGGGCCACAAAAGACAACCTACATCATTCCAGTCAGTCACAGGCTGAAATTGATTGAAAGTGACACAGACTGCAGTAAATGTTACATGGAAGCTCTTAGTGTAGACGGCTGCTAATCTTCCCTAATAAATATGTTGACTAACGTGACAAAATGTAGGACTTGTATTTTTAATAGTTTTCATATTTTTTTTAAAAAATGATTAACTTTATTTACCAATAATGTACATGTCACTTGGTTACCTGTCTTTCTTCCATTTGGTCTCTGAAGTACCTGCCATTAATGATTAGCTGAGTTTTGCCTATGTCTAGGATTGAAGATCAATCTGTTTTGATATAATATTTATAAAGTTAAAGATAAACAAAGCTATAACTTATCTGACAACACTAGATAACAAAAATAACATGTCAGGAGCCATAAATGGACAAGCTAATCATCCTGAAGTGGCCTGCCTTGGACTATTATATAATCTGTAACAGGTGAGCTCTCATTAAGCATAGCTGTGAGGGACTCCTTTTAGGAAAGATCCCTGCTATTAATATGATTTTCCTGTTATTGTTAAACATATATAACAATCACCAAGTAGTAACACTCCCCTTTGAAGCAGATCTCTGCAGATCCATGAAGATGTACTGTCTTGTAGTGATGCTATATAGACAAATAGATGACTTAAGTCTTAATGATGATCCTAAAAGAATTCTTAAAATTATATCTGTGATTATTAAGCCCTTTTATAATGGGACTGCTATTAGGTCCTTTTCTGATAGTCAAAGTTGCAAAGAGAACTTTGTCAATCTCCCAAGTGTTACCAGTTAATTGCTCTTAGGTGGTAACCAGACTTTCTCCTACTCAGGAGCACATTCCAAGAGGTTATAAAACAATTAAGTAAAGGTCATTAAAAGGGAACTAATGATTTATTCTTCTATTAGGACAGAAGATAAAATATCGACTGGGTTTATCTATACAAAAATTCATGAAAAACTTAGTTATGGTTTTAAACCTTAAGTGAACTTGTGGAGCTGAGACAGGTGATGGATGTTTAGCTAGATAATTACTCCTAATGGACATGCATGTAAACATTCGCTGTTGTAAACTTCTATTTCAATTATGATTTAATTTTTTGTGTGAACTTGTGATGAACTTCGTAACATGTGATCATGTATTCTGAAAGATGTATAAGTACTGAGAACAAAGAGGTGAGAGAGAGCGAGATCAATAGAGCAGACTTTCTTTCCCCAACTTAGACTAGAATATTTTCCCTTTCTTTCCCTAGTTTTCTCTTTACCCGCTTAGGATCTTTCTGCTTTTCCCCTTAAATAACTTTCATAGGAAACTTTTTACAACTTAGTAATAAACTCAGTCTTCTAAGTGTCTTCTCTTCCTGAGACTTCTAACTAGCAGGCTGAAAGTTAGAGTCCAGTACTTCCTGCTGAGATAAAACAAAGGCTGCATTGTTTATGTTAATCGCCTAAGCCAGCAGTCTTTTACCCGCAGAAAGAGCAAGAATGTTTTTAGGACATTTTAGAAGTTACCATCAACATTTCATTATAATTACAGAGCTAGAAAGTCATCACCAGAATCCTACTTTGTGACTCCACCACTACCCTGGCCGGAGCCGGGATGCTCCCGGCATTAACATGCACTGATAGAGATATGCATGGAGGATTCTTCAACAGAACTTCTATGTTGACATTTTTTATTTGTTTACATTCCAGTCATTGTCCTCCCACAGAGTTCCTCATCCCATTCCTCCTCCCCATCTTGTCAAGTAGGTGTTTCTCCCTCCAGACCTCCCAGTTCTCTGGGGCCTCAAGTCTCTGGAGGACTGAACTACTTTGTCATTTTAAATTAGTGTGGTTTGCATTTTTCCACTATTTTTAAACCTGAAAAGGCAAACCAAGAGAAACCTTTTAATTTAATCATAAAGGAGCAAACGAACAAAGATGGTCATTTAGAAGTTCATCAGTCATTGCTATCGACAAGACAATGCACAATCTATAAGCAGTCTAAAATTAATTTAGCAATGCTACATCATTATGATGCCATAACCAACATGCAACAGTTATGAAAGCTAAGGCAGAATGTAACCATTCCCTCCCAGTTCTATTGAAGTTCTCCTTTCCTTTCCTTTCCTTTCCTTTCCTTTCCTTTCCTTTCCTTTCCTTTCCTTTCCTTTCCTTTCCTTTTCTTTTTTTTTTCTTTTCTTTTTGGCATTTTTAATTTAGGTTTGTTTTATTTAAGTTTAATGTTAATTCTATGCTGTGTTTCAGTAAGAACAATGCAGATCTGTATCTGTGGCTCCAGTCAGATATCTACTAGTACAAATTAGCTTCAAGTTATACATACTGACCAAAAGAGGTTGAGAGAGCGCGAAGAGGAGGGGAGGAGGGAGGCCGAGGAGGAGGGAGGAGAAACAGAGTTGAACACGCATGGCATGCAGGCTTCCATACCACCTTCAATGCTAACCTGCTTCAGAGGGGGAGGAGTCGGCAAGAATGAGCAGCCACAGATTGTTGAACTGTTACCAGCACCATGCTTTTCAGCAACACTTCAGCAGAGTTCCAAACACAGTTTACAGCAAAACCATTACAACAAACTCCCCCAAACACCTCACACTAACACCCAATTTAGGTTTAAACATTGGTATAAAATTCAATTTAACAATTAACAAAAAGGAAAAAATGACAGAGCATATGTTCTTTATGAAGTTCTTCTTTCTAGTTTGCAGATGTCTGGTTGGTTCCCTTATGGTATCCTAGTTTAATTTCTGTTAGAATGAAAACAAACAAACAAACAAAACAAAACAAAACATACTGACCAAAACAACGTAGTGTATAAAAGTGTTTATTTGGCTTACAATTCCAAATCACATTCCATCATTATTGGAATCTGAGGCAGAAATGTACGACAGGAAACTGAAAGCAGGCCTGCTTGTTCTTTCAGTTTGACCAACTAACTCATTTTTAAGTCCAAAAAGTATGGGAGGAACTATTGAGAATGAACCTTGCTCAGCTAGGTAGTTTATACATATCAAGGAAACATACTTAGGAGATGCTATTTTCCACAGTGGGCTTGCACATTAGTAAACCTCCAAGACAATCCCCTATAGATTATCACACAGGGTAATCTGATCTAGGCAATTCCTCAACTTGGGCTCTCTTTGCAGATTGTTCTAGACTGTGTCAAGGTGACAATAAGTTTACCAGGACATATGGTAATGGAGCTCTATTATTTTATGGCCCACTGAAAAGCTGATTTGTCTCCTTCAATGTACTCATCTCCACAGATAGCCACATTCTATGTGACATTCAGCACACGAACTCTGAAGGAATGTTAAATTCAGCCCATAACAACAGATATTACCCCTTTATATTTTGATATATGTGTATGGAGCATAAAATTCTTCTATGTTGTAGGTACCACTCCAGGATTTATGAACATCTCTATGTTTTTCCTATGGGGAGTGGTGATGAACACAGTGGGCTGGAGTTAATTTGCAATCTTAGTTATTCCTACTCATTTCCTCAATTCATCAACATGGATTTATTAGAAGGAATATCATTTTAAATCTTGTAAAAGTGTATTTGAAATTGGATCTCAGTCAAGACCCATGAATTCGAAGATGGAATTGCAGTGTTTTGGATCCTGTATGTGAGTCTTTGACCATTCATTACAATATCATGTTAATTCTTTTTTAAATTTTCTTTAATCTTTTTTTACAATCCAGACTTTATCCTCCTCCCAATCCACCCTCTGACTGTTCTACATCCCACATGACCCCCCTGCTGTCTCCAAAAGGCTGTCCCCACCCCCAAACCCACCAGACCTCCCTACTCCCTGAGGCCCCAAGTATCTCAAGGATTATGTGCATCTTCTCTGACTAAGCCCAGACCTGGCAGTCTTCTGCTGTACATGTGTTGTGGGGCCTCATCATCTGGTGTATACTGCCTGGTTGGTGGCTCAGTGTCTGAGCCCAGGGGTCCAGGTGAGTTGAGACTGATGACCTTCCTATAGGGTCTCCCTCCTCCTCAGCTTCTTCCAACTTTTCTCTAATTCAGCCACAAAGGTCAGCAGCCTCTGTCCATTGGTTGTGTGTAAATACCTGCATCTGACTCTTTTAGCTGCTTGTTGGGCCTTTCAGAGGGCAGTCATGATAAGCCTCTGTTTGTAAGCACACCAGTAATAGTGTCAGGCCTTGGGGCCTCTTGACTCTAGATCTTGAAATAGCTGAAAGTTTGGATTTAAGAATTATAGATGTAAGCAATATGCTTCATCTTGACCAGAGATTTTTATTTGTTTGTTTGTATGTAAGAGAGACATTATATCCCCATTATAAAGTGATTACACAGAAAATGTTTTGTGTGCATGTATATGAGTATAATTTAGGAAAAGAAGCTGCTAATAATAGGTTTCCATCTAACTTTTCTAATGGTGTTCACTGTGAGTTATCCCTCTCCAGACTTCCTCCCTTACCCTGCCTTCTCATGCCCAAATCTTTCCCTCTGTGCTCAATTTTCTTCCCCATCTTCAGACCACACATTCTATCTCCTTCCTATGCACTCTAACTAAAGTCCTCTTACTAATTTCCCTACTTCACTCTATATTGCAATATGTTCTTCAATAAACATACCCTTCTAAAATTCAAAGATAGTATCTACATATGAAATATGGTGTCATTTTTCATTTAGGGCCTGGGTACCTCACTAAATATGACAATTTGTTCCTGTAAATTGCTAATTTCTTTTCTTCACAACTAAGTAATCTTCTATTGGGTATATATTCATGGCACATTTAACATTACAGTTAACAAATATCTAGTATGTTTCCACCCTTCTGCCTATCATTGATAGAGAAAGAATGAACACGGATGGGCAAGTATCCATAAAATATCAATATGGTCATAATTGGTATAACTGGATCATATTTCAAAAATCTATTTCTAGATTTTTGAAGAAACACCACAATATTTTTCATAGTGTCTTTAATATTTGACACTCTTACTAATTGTGAATATGTGTTCCCCTTCCCCAAAAATCCATGAGTGGCACGTGGTAAAGGCATGACACTGCTATCCACCTCCTGTTCCAGGGAAATTCTATGAAATTTCTGTTTCTTGTAGTTATAATGAATCAACACATACTCTCACCTACAGCAGAGAGACATCAACCCCCCCACCCACACACACACACATTGTTTAAAAATCCAAAGATAAGTAGGTGCAGAGTGATACTCACCTAGGGACTGAGAGAAGGTTTTTACTTTTTATATAACATTTTAATTTATTATTTGATAGCTTGATATGTGATTACAGTGTAGTTTGAACATGTCTGTCTACTCTTGCCTTCCAATTCCATTGCCAACCATAATCCCCCAGCTTCATGCACTTCATCCCAATTATTTAACCAACCCTCGAAGTCAAATTATTGGAAACATGGGTTTGTTTTATATATTGTAGTCTCACTTAAAAAAGAAAGAAGTAAAAATGGTGAAGGAGAATGTGCCACTACCATTGGATGGAAAGTTAACTCTTTTAAAATGTCTTATTTTTTTCTCTCCAGAGTTTAGACTTTTTCACTTCAAGTTTTAAGCCTTGGAAAGTGCCTTAGGTAATTTGGAATGAGTTGACCAAAGCTCTGACATTTCTAGATGATACTTAGAAGGCACTATAGCCTGAAATTTTAAAAATAAAATATCAGTTTTAGCCTTGCTTCAGTTTCAGAACTGCAATTAAACACGCCATATGTTGGCTAATCTGCAAATAATGCATCTGTGATCTTTTGTGGAATTTCCCTCCTCCAGATTTCTATTCCAAGCTCCATGTAGTTTAGAAGCATCTTCTGAACTATAGTTACCACTGTTTCCATGAGCAAACAGGTTTTGAAGACATCTATGCATCATGTAGAATATATATTTATGCATGAAAAAAAATAGTTTCTAGGGGAAAGACCATAGGAATTCTTATTGTCATTTTACTAAAAGCCATTTTTTTGTGTACCTACACCCAGTAAATTGTTCTCACAAAAATAACTATAATATACTTTTACACTAAAATTATGTGTTATATGGTTGAACAGGACACACACACACACTAACACTCACACACTTCTGTATGATTATAAGGGCCAGAGAAATAGTCCAACTTAAAGTCAACTTAGCCAAGTCTAAAGACTGAAGTGCACTTTCATACAACTCCATTATAAAAGAACAGAACTGAGTCTTTCAAGTTGTCCTCTGACCTGTGTGTGTACCATGCCATGTATATGCTTCCAAGTATATATAACCACAGATAAATGCAATAAAAATTTTTTAAAAGTATATGATATATATGTGTGTGTGTGTATATATATATATATATATATATATATATATATATATATATATCATATGATGTATATAATGAATATTATGCAGGTGGTGTATACATATACGTATGTGAATATGTTGTGCACATGTGAATGTATATGTATATATTATATGAAATTATATATATATTTGTATATATGTATGAAAATGCTATAATGAAACTCTTAACCTTATAAAAAATATTCACAAACTGTATGAGGAATAAAATACAAACATAGGAGAAAATTGAAAGTTAGATGAGTTAACAGATACACACAAAAATATATTTGTTCTTTTTTTCTCATTTTTGACAACCTTTTATATTCCAGAAAACTACTTAATACCACCACCTCCACATATACATGCTTGGTCCACTCTCGGCATTCTTGCATCCAGGGAGAAATGAAGAGTTTCCCTTTTCTATTCCGAAGACATTCAGTTCCGAGGTCAGTACAGGAATGTGCTTACTCTTCTTTCAATCTGAACCAAAAGATAGTAACAATTTTACAGACTCTTTTTCCTTTTTTTTTTTTTTAGTCTTCCACAGCATGTAAGAAACTGTGGATCTTGTTGTCAAAGTACATTGTTTGCATGCTGAAAAATCTAAAAAGAAAAAAAAATGGGAAATGGGCAAGAGCAGCTAGATTATTAAGGGAAGGAGGTTGTATGCCCCTATGTCTGGAAATTTATAATGCATTAGAAATTTCACCAGGTGCCTTCTGCAATGGTCTCTGGATTGATAGCAGGAAAGGAATTCCACTTGAATTACTATTCAGTTGTATAGCAAACTGCAAAAAGCAACAGAGATTGAATCACAAGGCCCATAGCTTCTTAGAATTGTGGTTATATTTCATGGGCATGTACTGTTAATTGTGGTATTTTTCTAGTACACTGAAATACTCTATTTCAATATACCATGTGGTAATACTTTTGTATAAAATCATTTGGAGATATCATTCTCTATCAACAACACCTCTATTTATAGCACTTAGTATTTACACTAAAGTAGACTTAAATGATAAATAACATCTACAGAACAAAGTTTAAAGCCAAAACATATGACCTTAAATATCTTAAGTCGTTTTGGAACATAAAATATTAAAATGTTTCTGAATTTGTATTACCTTGCTAATTTAGAATTCAGTAAGATGAGCCATGAAAACAAAAGTTTACACTATAAAATATTTGGAAGAAAATAATAAAACAAATAAACAAACACAGCATATTTTTCTCTATCTGTGAGGCAAAATGGACAATAAATACACTGGAATGAAAAGTCCCTGTTAGGAATTTTGGTGGGACCATGGACAAAGAAATGGAGACTTTGAAATAATTAGCAATAGCAGATCAAGTCAAGGAACCAATGGAGTTGGTGCACCCACATCACACTTCAGTGAATATCACCTATGAGGATTGTCACAGTGCACCCTAATAGGGAAATTGAACATTATCTGGGACACTAGGACGGAGTTACTAACTGTTGAGAGATATCTAAGCTGCATTATAAACAAGATATTCCTGCTTGTCAGTGGTTCAAAAAAGTAAACAAACAAAAAACACCAAAACCAACATCCCCTTTATTAAAAACAAAAATTGGTTATGTGGATAACCAGTAAGATAAGTGGATGTCTTTCAAGAAGAGAAAACTCCACTTAAACACACATACACACACACACACACACACACACACACACACACACACACACACACACACATGCACAAATGCATGCATACCCAATCACACTGTTTTATGAGGATTAAAATATAACATCTCTGATGGAATAATATTACTTTTATAAATTACAATAAAGTGTTTATTACTGTTAGATATTATACCCAGAACATGGAAATCAAAAACAACAATTTACTTTCTCAAAATGTCAGTTGAGGAGAGGGTTCAGTCTGTGACTGCAGGTCTTTGGTGATATTGCAGAGACTTTGTCAGGCAGAACAGCAGTCATATCAAGACTTAACTGTGTGTAAAGGATCTACTTCCAATCTGAGTTGTGCAATTTTAAAGCTTATTGTTTCACAGCTATGAACCAATCATCCAGGACGCAAGTTATCCAGGAAATTCATCCCACGAAAGAAGAAGATAGAAGGAAAAGAAATCTTTTCAAAGTTGAATTTAGTTCAAATTGAGATGACTTTCTGGACTATTTCCTCTTACACCGCATCGGCAATAACCACATCATATGGTCACACCAAGTGCAAAGCAGATGGGGATAGAGTCATTTATTCTCTCAGTAACATGCTCAGACTTTGAAAAGTCCTGATACCAAAATGGAAGAGAAAATTCGACAGACAACTAAGAATATAGTCATTTTGCTTCACTGAATTTTAAAGGCAATACATTCTTATTAAAAACAGTAAGGTAAAGGCAATTAAAAGGTAAGTGGCAAAAATAGGCTGTTAAGTGCTACCTAAAATCTCATTTTCCTATGAGAAACATATGCAAGTAACGTTGCTGTGTATTGCATGTCCTTCCTATTCTAGATATAGATTTTTAAAGATGTTGAGTTTAATTTGAGGGCGTTCAATGGATTTCAAAAAGAGAATAAAGATAGTGAAGCTTGACCTGTCTCTGTGAATGTTTCAGGAAAGGAGACTGGAATACTAGACTCGTTTTGACATTGGATACAACAACAAAATGGTTCCTGATGCCCTAAAAGGACTTACAAGTAAGTAGGATTGTTTAATTCAGGAAGCAGAGTGTCTTAGGCACTTTCCACAGTGTACTTTTGAACATCTATTTTGGGTATTTCAATTGGAAGTTTGGAATGTTCTATGAAAAGAAGAGTCTGAAATAAGAAGTTTGCTTTATTTATCATGGTAGTGACAATCCAGTCATGAGATGCTGCATTCCCTGGGAGCTGTGCTGAGTGAGATGGGAGGGAGGGAGGAAAAAGAAAGCGGCTTTCGAAAGTAAAAAAACTAAGACGTGGGATTTAATGTAACAAAATCAGCATTTTAAGCTCTAACCCTTAATACTTGTGTGTCTATCACAAAATAACAAGTAATAATATAATTGAAAGAAAATGAACAACGAGCCAAAAGAAGTATTTAATGGCAAAACTCTAAAAGACCTGAACCAGGGTTGTCAGTAGAGGTGTGTAATCCAGAGACAGAAGTCTGAAGAGGTAACTTGTTAGAGACTCTGGGACATGTCAACCAGACACTGAAAGCAGCAGAAAGTGACGACAAGGTGTTGACCAGCTACAAAGATTTACTCCTCACATTTTCACTATGCATTCAGAAGATATGGCTTTACAACTTTTGAGTAACTGTAATTTGGAAAATGTAAAGAATCCAGTGGCCACTCCATGCTACAAGGGGCTTCTTCACTGATGTGGGAAGCTGTGTTGTGGTATTTGCTTTGTGCTGCTCTAATGCACTATGTCTGGTAAAGATGCACTGTGATGATGACGGTCACAATTGTAAAGCAACTAAAAATGTAGGCAATGAGACACGAGGTGTAACATGCTGGTGGGAATAGGCATGAGAAAATAAAGTGACTTAGTACAAACGTGGTCTTTCACTTGTGCAGAACCTTGGCTTCAAATTTTAAGATATTGTAGAGGTCACAATATTTCCCCAAATTTATGAGGATAGAATTTCATCTGTCAAAGAGACTAAAAGGCTGAGGATCACTGCTCTAGACTACAATTCATTCCAAAAATTAAAATTTAAACTACACATCTGAAGTAACTCTGAAGCAATAATAGATCTTGCCATCTTTTGCTTTTGGAGAATCATGGACAACAGCATGATTCTACTATCCTTCTTAGATACTATCAAGATGTATCTTCCTTTAAACTGCATTCATTTGAGTTAGACCTAAGACGGAGTCCCGATTCTGCAACATAAAAGTAATTTTATGGATTTGGGGAGGGAAAGTTAAATGAAAAACATACCTAAAATCTCCAGCATAGATCATCACTCGCTTGCATTTGTAAGGGCCAACCGAACTGATTGGTAGCCATTATGCTCCAAGTTAGGTATTTCACAGCTATTATAGCAATTATGCAACAGTCCTGGGAAATCTGACATGCACATTTCTCTCTCCAAACTAGAAAAGAAGGAATAACAGTCAAGTAAAACTCCTATAACACCAAGTTAAAAACCGTAACTACTGTCAGGACTCAAAGTGTGCATCATTTCAACATGAAATTTATGTTAATTTCAGTTCATTAGTTCCCTATGATTACCATAATACCTAATCTAGGTATAAGTATAAGTTCTTAATTTAGTAATTGCCTAAGATACCATGAAGAAAAACTGATTTTTGTGGAACTATATTTTTATAACTCCTAATAGAAACATACAGTTCCAAGTTAATAAGTATTTATTTCACATTTGTTATAAGCAGCATCACTCATACATTCTAGTTATCGTAGTTATTGTAGTTATGGCACACCTTACTGTAAAGTAGTATGGAGAAAGTCTGAAGATTAAATACATTTATATGCTCCATTACAAAGAGGCCGTTATTGAAAGAAGAAAGTTTCAGGAAAAAATATTAGCACTGACTTTTCAAACAAAGCAAAGAAATTTATTTCTTTCTCTCTTATTTTTCTTTTTTTTTTCTCTCTCTTATTTTTCAAAAGAGGAAATTCTACATAGTGATATTTAATAACTCTCCAAGGGTGATGGATATCACAAACACAAATCTAACCCATAATTTTTTTTCCATATGGAACGGAAATCTGAGGTTTTTCCACATATACATAAGAGCCTGAGGAAATGAGCAGATACTTCCAGAAAGCATGCTGGCCTTCACTCTACCATCATTGCTCCTTTTATGTTAACTGAAGAGGTTTAACATGTTATTGCTATTAGTTTATGACTCCAACAGCGCCCTGAGAATTGTTTTCTGGATTGATGTTTTGGCTCATATTTGTAATTCCAGTATTTAAGAGGTAGAAGCAGGTAGATTGCTATGACTTTGTGGGCAGCTTCAGCTACATAATCAGATCCAACCTCAAGACAGAGGGGCAAGGAAAGAGAGAAAGGATGTGGTGAGGGGAAAGGAGAAGAGATGAAAGGAGATGAGATAAGAGAAGAGGGAAGAGGAGGGGAGGGAAGGAGGGGAAAGGAGGGGAGGAGGGGAGGGGAGATAAGAAGGGGAGGAGGAGACTGAACTTTGGCACCTCTCCTAAATACCAAGTTAAAGATGCTAGAACTTACCTATAGCGTGCATGAAGTTCTGGGTCTGATCCCCAGTAGCACACAAATCAGGCAGAGCAATTTATTACTGTGATGGCAATGCTGGGAGGTAGAGGAAGGAGACTCAAAAGTTCAAGGTCATCCTGGATTACAGGAGTTCAGGCCAGGCTAGAATGAGACCCGTCTCTAAATAAATACATGAGCCCATAATCAAAGCAAAGGATCAAAGTCAGACAAAAATCAAGCCAAGTTCCAGACTCAGCATCCTTCTCTGTATGATGCCCTGTCTGTAACTTAACCTCACTAGCTGTCTGAATGTTAAGAAAAGCCCCTGCTACAAAGGCTGAATCCCAGAATCATTTTACGGAGGCACCACACACTAAACACTGGAATCTAGATCTGACAAGGGAAGACTGACAGCTCCACAGCCAGAAAGCAGTGCGAGGTCTCTGCGAACTCCGTGGCTCTCCTCACACATTTGGAGAGTTTCTGATTTCCCAAGGGCTTAGTGGGAGGAACTACTTTTCAGTGTAATTGATTGAGAAGATTCCTTTCTACTTGCTTGTCTTTTCTAGCAGGGAAGCTACAAAGGAACACGGAAAGGAAAGCAGCCCTAAGACCAGAGCTGATGGCTGATGGCGGCTGCAGTGGAGCACCAGGCTCGCTTTCGTCTGGCTTTTTGGCACAGATCAACTCTTACTTGTTTCTGTGGCCTTCACACCTCACCAACAAGCCCCAGATGCTAGCTTGTTTTAGCATGAAACCATTGGACCAGAAAACAGGTTATTTGCTTTAAGCAAACCTAGGAAAACCCCTTCTTATCTCTATCTCCCTTTTGTCATTTGCAGTTAAGCAGATAGAAAACAAATTCATTCAATGAAAAAAAAGATTAACTATTGAGGAGATATTGCTATTTTCTTACTCTAAACATCCCTTTCACTTGAAAGAAGATAGACTAATAATACACTATTTGGCTTATCTGTGTCTCCTATCACATCTTGAGGCAGAGTACCCTCAATTACCAGATTAATTGACACCAGAGAGCAGCGTTTTTCTTTACCTTTTTCACTCCACAGGCCAGTGGTTCTCAATCTTCCTAATGTAACCCGTTAATATAGTTCCTCATGTTGTAGTGACCCCCCAAACATGAAATTATTTTTTGTTGCTACATCATAACTGTAATTTTACTGCTTATATGAATCTTTATATTAATATCGGTGTTCTCCCATGGATTGAGGTGAGCCCTGTGAAATGTGTGCTTGACACCCCAAAGATGTCGTGACCCACAGGTTGAGAACCACAGCCCTGGGGCTACATTTCTATACAATAGCCCTGGTCCCATTCTGTTATAATCTGAAAAGTGGAGACACATCAATCTAATTCCTGAGTAATAGAGTGAGTTGTTCTGTTTGGTTCTAATAGTGCTGTGTAGTGACTGGAGGGCAAGACAATTTTGAACTTCATCTGGCATTCTCTCCTCTTGGTTTGTCTGTGTTCTTTTTTTTTTTTTTTTTTTTTTTTTTTTTTTTTTTAAATCGGGGCACATGTAAGGGAGGACATGAAGATGTGGTCATCAGAGGCATTGATGTGCCCTGCCAATATGTCCTTTACACCTTGAGATATGGGGATGCAGTAGAAACATCATTAGTTAATTAACATTAGAGAAGTCTTGTTTCTTAGTGTAAAGGCAGATATTAATGCACTATTAACTTTATAAATGTCTTAAGTTAATATTATCCAACAAGATGGTTGATCAACAGGGTGCCCTGCAGTGTGTATTGTAGTGCAGTTTCAAAATAGGGTCTAAAAGGAACAAAACAGTCCTGTGAAATTTTGAGGAAAGATAATTCTAAGCAGTAGAAAGGGTCAATAAAAAATTGTCTTCAAGCAATAAACAAACAGAAACAAACAAACAGACAAGCTAATTTGACTTGGAATAAGATGACCACTGAGAGAAAATATACAATTTTTTTACTAAACTTACAGGCAAAATCTAACTGCTCAAGTGAAAAAAAAAATAGATGTATATTACATAAGACCATTGGGACACAGAGAGACATCCAACATTCAGGTCACATCTTTTTGCAGAATAGAGTTTAAAAACTGGGAGAATTTGGAAATTTAGTCTTCAGGAAAAAAAAAATGACGATTTTTGCCTTTGTTTTGCATTATCCACTCATGTCTAACATAGTTCTCTATGTATCTTCAAATATAATCATATGAGTATAAGTGGTATGAATCATGTGAAAACCACAATAATCTAGCTCTTCCTTTATCTTTACCTAAGAAACATAATTTCTTCCATTCAGTTCTAACAAATATTAGCAAATTAATGCACACATTCCCATTTTAACTAGACAGTGTCTTCCTGGGTTCATCATATCTTTCTTATGATCTGTGTTTTTCTTCATTTTATTTTCCAAATGTTGGAAAATTAATAAGTAAAGAGAGTAGAGAACAAGATTAAATTATGTAGCTCATTTGTCTAAAGAAAAGCACAGTGCTCTTGTGAATTTATTCACAACAGGGACAGTGGCTTGAAAAGGTAGAATAAACATGCTTAATTCTGTATTGCTTATATGAATTGAATCTAAGGTGTTTTGCTGACTATAATAACAGGCCTCTTATGAATGGCATTAAAATATTTTTTGGTCACACAGACCTGTATTGTTTATTAACTGCACTAGATTCCAGTATATAACATGTCATCCCTTCTCTATAAATTCAAAATATATAGTAAAGCAAGTTTCTGAAACCCTGTCTCATTGTCCCCATGTGTCGATGTAGTAGTATCCCTCCCCCATCAGCATGGCTGATCCAAAGACCAGCCATGGAGAGCCACATGTGGTATGCATCCTTTTTCATGTTAAACAGCACCTGAGCTAGCCTGGTGCCCTGCTGTCTGCTCCTGTGTGTCCTCCTGGACCTCTGCTCCGCCCAGCTCACCTGCCTACACCTGGAACATCCCACAATGCTTCAGACTTCCTACCAAACTCCAGGCGCCTGCGGGGCCTTCCCCCCCCCCCCCCACCTTTTCCTGAGAGATAACCGTTTCAATAAAGTATTCGCTTTGATCAGCCATGTTGACTTAGCATCTTCCTTTTCTCCCCACTAGTTTATCATTTCAGTCCCGGACCATCCCCCAGGGAACCCAGTCTGTGATGGTGGGGTGGTAGCTCCCTTCATGTCATGGGCATTCTGATCAGTCACACTAACCAGGAGATGGCGGTAAGGAGCATCACAAAGTTGAGATATCCAAGCTACTCTTAAAACCTGTTAGATCTGGGATACACAGCCTGACTTTTTAGATTATGTCTCATTTGGAAGAGATCTTCCCATGCACTACTTAGTTTACTTGTGCAAAGCCTGTTCCCTGAATTCACATTACCTTCCTCACTCTTACAGACAATAACATTTATTTAGAGATAAAGTAGACATGGCTTCTCATTCCTGCTCTTTACTCCTGGAAACATGAAGAAGCCCCACACTTCTAATTTCCTCCCCTACAATACGACTATGAAATAATATATCCCTTAGTGTTTTGTAGTATTTGAATGCACAGAAGCCATGGTTACTGTTCATTCTCAACTTGATGGATGTAAAAGTCACCTGAGAGTTGGGACTCTAGTTATCTCAGTGGGGATTTATATGGATTGCATTAATTGAGATGGAACAACACAACCCTGGGTCCAGCATCAGTCCCTGCTGGGATTCTCTATTATAGAAGTGAGGAAACACATGCTGAGCACCAGCTTATACCCATCAGCCCCTCTTTGCTGACTGTGGATGCAACTGGTCCAGCTACTTCAACTCTCTGCTGCCTTGACTGTCTGCCATAATGACTTATATCTTTCATCTGTGAGTCGTAATAAATCCTTCTGCCATCTTGATGCTTTTCTCAAGGTAGCTTATCACCGCAACGAGAAAACTAAGAGAAAAGTATTATAAACAAATATATAGACTCTACTGATCAAATAATTATTTTTAAAGAATGCTTAAATTGTAATCAGAGTGCCAGGGTATTTAATACTTAAATTTTGTGAAGTGAGTGTTGATCCTGCTGAACTAGAGTAATGACCATTAACCTACTTTTGTTTTTCTTTTTCTTTTTTTCTTTTCCTTTCTTTTTCTTTTTCTGTTTCTGTTTTTTTTTCTCTTTCTTTTTCTTTTTCTTTCTTTCATTTTTTTTTGTCATATTAAGCAAGGTTTATTTTCTCTGCACATGCCTATCTCCCTAAAGGCAGTTTGAAAGAACACCACTGAGTTAAGTCCTCAGACCTCTTTTATAGAGAATAAACCAGTGCAAGCTTGGGATTTGGGATTTAAGCCTGTTTTAGGGGTGATAGTGCTAAGACTCAAATGCAGATCAAACTTTATAGTCCTCAGGCTGTTTTTGAGAAAGCTCCATAAACATTTTTACTATAAAATGCATCTGATCATATTAATACTTCTACATTTTCCTTTCTGACCCATCTCTCTCCATTCTGTGTAATGTACTTAAAAATTCTCCTTTTAACTTTAAGCACCTTTTGCACCTTAGATTCCAAACATTATAAGAGAGCCCATTTGAGTAACGGCTGCTCAAGTCTTGCTTCAACTGTTCACAGTGATATTCAGTTTTAATCACTTTTCTGCAGATGACCTACTTTTATTCATCTTTATGATTTAATGAAAGTCCATCACCTGAATCCCCACCACATTGAAAAATGAAGTTGATTTCCTGGTCTTTGGTTATGAGATGGCTCATCATGTGCTCATAACCAAGAGGCCTTGGCAGAAGTTATAGTGCTGAACTTTGATGACAGATCTTAAAATGTAACTCAGTTTTGGCCTCGCTGGCTGATGTAGTTCTACCCTTGATCACAACTTCAGTTACTAAGAAAATATCCTTACTTTCCAGGCTTAGCCATGCTATAAGAAGACCAAACTTTATCCCATAGAAACCATAAAGTAAGATGCATGTCCACACTGACAGCTCAGGAAGTACAGAGAGACTAAAGTTCTTCACTCTTCCAGCAGCAACACCATTGAAAGACCTCAGAGAAGTGACTGGGACATGGATCAGTTGATAAAGTGTTTGGTAAACAATAAAGATCTAAGCCCAATCCTTGGAAACCATACAAAAAAGGCAGGTGTGGTAGTATGCACTTGGGGTGTGAATTCTGGAAAGATAGACACAAAAGTATCCTTGAGATTTGCTTGGCAATCAGATCCAGTCAAATCAGTGAGTTTGAGGTTCAGTGAGAGGCCCTGTCTCTAAACAGGTGGAGAGTGATAAAGAGATAACATCAGCCTTTGGTCTCTGCATGCATACCCAAGTAAACATGGACATGTATGTGCACTCACACATACACACACACACACACACACAGAGAGAGAGAGAGAGAGAGAGAGAGAGAGAGAGAGAGAGAGAGAGAGAGAGAGAGAGAGACTCAATTGCATATAACCATACATTTTTTGATAGGTACCTAAGATGATAGTATAATATGGTATAGTAAACAATGTCATGATTTATATACATACAGAGATGAATATGTAAGAAGTTTACTTTGACTTTTTGCAGTATAGAACAAAAAGTGAAGTAACTGGAAAATATGTCAAAATACAAGACTAAATATTCAAAACATCTCAGAACAAAAATAGGAACCTCAGTTCCTGACTTCATGCATAGTAATGGCACAAGAACCTGCATGTAGACTGGTTGGGAGCAAAGTACAAAGATCCTTGTACCCACATATCCATCAGATAACTAGGAATCTTAAGCACACAGCTTTGTACTCTTAAAGAAATGGACTTTAAAATACTCTTCCTTTTTATCACTCTTTAGTTTTATCACTATTGCTTTGTAGTTCAGCTTGAGGTCAGGTGATTCCCCAAGAAGATCTTTTATTTTTAAGAATTGATTGTGCGCCGGGTGGTGGTAGCACACACCTTTAATCTCAGCATTTGAGAGGCAGAGGCAGGAGGATTTCTGAGTTTGAGGCCAGCCTGGTCTACAAAGTAAGTTCCTGGACAGCCAGAGCTATACAGAGAAATCCTGTCTCGAAAAACAAAACAAAACAAAACAAAAAAACAAACAAAAAAAATTGATTTTGCTATCCTGGGATTTTGTTTTTTCATATGAAATTGAAAATTGCTCTTATCATGTCCATGAAAAATTATGTTGGTATTTTGATGAGGATTGCATTGAATCTGTAGACTGCTTTTGTAAGATAGTCATTTTCACTATGTTAATCCTAGCAATCCATGGGAGATCTTTCCATCTTCTTGGGTCTTCTTCAATTTGTTTCTTCAGGGATTTGAAATTTTTGCTATGCAGAACTTTCATTTGCTTGGTAAGCATTATACAAAGATATTTTATGCTATTTGTGACATATGTGAAGGGTGTTGTTTTCCTAATTTCTTTCTCAGCCTGCTTATCATTTGTATAAAGAAAGGCTACTGATTTTTTTTGAGTTAATTTTATATCCTGCCAGTTTGCTGAAGTCATTTATCAGCTGTAGGAGTTCTCTGGGAGGAGTTCTCTGGTATACTGTTATATCATGTGCAAATAGTTATACTTTGACTTCTTTCTTTCAAATTTTCACCCCCTTGATCTTTTGTTTCCTATTTGCTCTAGCTAGAACTTCAAGTACTATATTGAATAGATATAGATAGAGTGAGTAACTTTGTCTTGTCCTTGATTTTAGTGGGATTGTTTTAATTTTCTCTCCATTTAATTTGATGTTGGCTTTTGTTTTGCTGTATATTGCTTTTATTATGTTTAGGTATATGCTGTGAATTCCCGATTTCTTCAAGACTTTTAACATGAAGAGGTGTTATATTTTGTTGAAGGCTTTTTCAAAATCTATTGAGATGATCATGAATTTTTCCTTGTTTGTTTATACAGTACATTATGTTGATTGATTTTCATATATTGAATCATCCCTGAATTCCTGGAAAGAAGAAAGCATCTTCAATAGTCATAAATGGGTCCAGTCTAACTGGTTGTCTGTATGTAGAAGAATGAAAATAGATCCATATTTATCACCTTGCACAAAGCTCAAATCCAAGTGGATCAAGAACCTCAACATAAAACCAGATACACTGAATCTAATAAAAGAGAAAGCAGTACGAACATCGCAATCATAGGCATGGGGGAAATTTCTTGAACAGAAATTTTACCAGTGGCTCAGGCTCTAAGACCAACAGTTGATAAATGGGACCTAGTGAAACTGAAAAGTTTCTGTAAGGCAAAAGACACCACCAATAGGACTAATATACAATAGGACAAACCTACATATTTGGAAAAATCTTCACTAACCTCATATCCAATAGAGGGATAATATCCAAAGTAAATAAATAAATAAATAAATAAATAAATAAATAAATAAATAACTCAAAAAGTTAACCCCCCCAAAAAAACCCAAATAGCACAATTTAAAAATGGTGTACAGAACTTAACATAGAATTCTTAACAGAGAATCTCAAATGGCCAAGCAGCACTTAAAGAAATGTTCAAAGTCCTTAGTCATCAGGGAAATGCAAATTGAAACGACCTTGAGATTACTACTAGAATGGCTAAGATCAAGTGACAGCAGATGCTAATGAGGATGTGGAGAAAGATGAAAACTCCTCCATTAATGGTGGGATTGCAAACTGGTACAACCACTCTGGAAATCGATCTGGAGGTTCTTCAGAAAATTGGAAATAGTTTTATGTGAAGAACCAGCTTTACCACTCTTGGGCCTATACACAAAAGATGGCCCACCATACCACAAAAACACAGCTCCACTGTGTTCATTGTATCCTATTTGTAATAGTAAGAAGCGGGAAACAACCCAGATATTCATCAATGGAGCAATGAATCTAGAAAATGTGGTTCATTTACACACTGGAATACTATTCAGCTATAGTTAAAAACAATAACATCATGAGTTTTGCAAGCAAATGGATAGAACTAGAAAATATAATCCTAAGTCAGGTAACACAGACCCAAAAGGACATGTATGGCATGTACTCACTGATAAGTGGATATTAGCCAAAAAGTACAGAATACCTAAGATACTACACATAGACAGTAAGAAGTGTAAGAAGCAGAAAAGCCCAAAAGAGAGTGCTTCAAATGCACTGAAAAGAGGGAAGAAAACAATTACAGTAAACAGAGGGATGGAGGGACCTCAGTGGCAGAGTGGACTGGGACTGGAAAAGGGGGAACAAGATCAGGTAGGGGGACAGGAGAGAAGCCCAGAGGACCAGGGGAATGAATTGAAATATGAACTTTCCGAGGGGAGATGGGGGACCCTCTAGAAAGTACCAGAGACCCAAAGGTGAGAGACTCTCAGGACTCTATGGAGGTGACCTTAGCCAAAATTCGCAGCAATGGGGAGAGGGAACTCGAAGAGTCCAATTCCAATAGATAGACAGGGCCTCAAATGGAAAGACAGGGTTACTAACCCACAGTCAAAATACCAGACCCAGAATTGCTCCTGTCTAAAAAGGACTGCAAGGACAAAAATGGAAATAAGACTGAAGACAGGAGCCTAGCGTGGCTGTCCTGTGAGAGGCTCTACTAACAGCTGACTGAGACAGAAGCAGATACACCCAACCATTGGACAGAAGTCGGAGATGCATATGGTTGAATTCGTGAAAGGATTGGAGAAGCTGAAGTGGAGGATGACACCCATAGGAAGACTGACAGTTTCAACTATCCTGAACCCCAGGGAGATCCCAGAGACTGGGTCACCAACCAGACAGCATACAAGGGCTGGTCTGAGGCCCCCTAGCACATATCTAACAGAGGACTGCCTGATCTGGCCTCAGTGAAAGAGGATGCTCTTAATTCCTGGAGAGACTTGAGGCCCCAGAGAAGGAGGAGTCCTGGTGGGGTTGGCAGCATCCTCTTAGAGGCAAGGAGACTAGGAGTGGAATGAGGAACTGTGGGAAGGGGGAACGGGAGGGGACAACAGCTGGAATGTAAGGAGACAGGGTAGGGAGGAGTGGGATGTGGAACAGATGAAGGGTGGATGGGGGTGGCAGGGAATGGAATATGGAGTGTAAAAATATATAAATTAAAAATAAAATTTAAAAAGGTTTTCTTCAATCCAGAAAGATAGGAGGTGACTAACAGCCTGGTGGTATTTGTTATCTGTTGGGCCAGGTGACATCAAGCTCCCACAACCAGGACCACAGATACCTACTAGTATAAATAACCCTTACATAGTATAGGCAAGATATGTCCCCCAAGATGCTACAACAAGAACCAGAGGTAATAGCCCAAATGACTTATTTCCTTCTGTGTTATCTGTATGACCAAAGCAAGGCCAGATCCTTCCCTAGACCCTTACACAGGTACCCTATCTCCAGAACATATCTTCTAAAAAGAAAAAGTATGGCATATACTGAATTTCAATGCAGTTGTGCTTTTGTGGGCACTGGGGATCCAATTGTATTGCATTCTAATAACTGGCGAAGATAAAAATACCTAACATCAGACTTCATAAAGTTTGATCCAGACCAATAAAATCAATATGAAATACATTTTCATTCTCTCCTCCTTGTGGTCCTCTGCCCTGCCTTCCATTACCATCAGCAGCATCTCCATCATTAGACGAATTTCCACTGGTAGGATAAGTGATGCCAAAATAAGCACATTCATACTTTTTGTTTTCATTCACCTGTGTAAGGTGTATAAACCTACATCGGAAAAAAATTTTTTCTTTACTTACTGGTGCTTGGAAACCTGGAGATACATACACACAAAATTGAGACTATATTCTTTTATTTAAAACTATACAAAAGGCAAATCCAAATGGATCAAAGACCTTAACATGCCCCAGTATAGGGGAATGCCAGGGCCAGGAAGTGGGAGTGGGTGGGTTGGGGAGCAAGGGGAGGGAGGAGGGGATAGGGGATTTTTGGAAGGGAAACTAAGGAAGGGGATAACATTTGGAATGTAAATAAAGAAAGTATAATAATAATAATAATAATAATAATAATAATAATAATAATAATAACAGGACAAGGATTTGAAAATATTCAAACAAAGCACAGAGAAAACTCCCCTAGATCTGAAAATAAACAGTGATTTTCTTATCAGAACTTACAGAGCTCAGGGTAGATTAACAAGGAAAGGAAATGGGATCATGTTATATTTAAAAAGACTTCTGCAGAAGAAATCATCAATAGATTAAAAAAAAAAACAGGCTTCAGGATGTGGAAAGACTTTGTCAGCTATTCATTAGGCAGGGTACTGATAACCAGATTATATAAAAAAGTAAAACTTTAAATAACAGAAGAATAAATAACCTTATCAATAAATGGCGAACTGAATGGTACAATCCAATGAATAAGTCCAATTGGCTAATAAACACAAAAACCACATTCAAAATCTTTACCTACCAATTATATATATGCAAATCAGAAGTAACAACAAATATTGATGAGGATGTAGGAAAAAGTAAGCTATTCATTTTGGTCTGGCTTACTTAGCTCAATTATTGAAGATAGAAATCCATATTCATGTTCCCAGAACATGAAATATAGAACGTCCATTTAACTTTACATGTTTCAAATAATCTCTAGTTATACATACTATGTAATAAAATATAAACGTTTATATTCTATTTTATTCTTGTATTCTGTTGCTCAGGATGGAATGTCAAGAAAATAATCTGTATATACCTAGTACATACGTGCTGTGCTTTGGTTTTTAACACCTTTCTCCTACAGTTGATCAAATCAATGCACCAACGAACCATTTATTATCAAGGACCTATATAATTTCTCTAATGAGAGATATATACTCAGTAAATTTATTGAGTGTCATTTTATATGAGTTTTCATTAATAACTCTGTTTATGATTAGATTTCTCAGAAATAAACTTCATATTTCCTTTAATTATACCTAAGTGCTCTCCTTCATTTTGGGAAAAAATCTCCTTGATATTGAAGTATATCAGCCACCTGAAACTGAGGAATGAACCCATTTTATTCATATTATGCAAATGTTTTTGGTAAATAACTCAGAGAAAATTTAGAAGCTAACATAGAGCTTTAAACTTAAAGATAGTTTAGTTAAATTTTGTTTTCTTCCCATTTACTTAAGGAAGAGTTTGTTTTTGAAAAAGAAAGATGAAAAGATGCTCTAAAACCCTCTTAACTCTTAAAAGGGCAATCTTAATTTTAGGAATTATTTTTACCCATGCTTTGAAATCTTGTTAGTTTCAAGAAGACAGGCTATTTATATATCTTCTTTTATATCAGAAGATATTAAGGTCGGAACCTGACATTAAATTTTATGTTAATTGTAATATAAAATATATTTATTAAGTATGTTTTCTCACAATGAAGATGATTTTCAGAACTCAAATACAAGACTCGCAATAAAAAAATATTAGAGGACAAGCATCTACCTCCTCTTTAACCTCTTATCATAAATTGACCTTCTGAGTGTAATAACTAAGCAAATAAAATTCTTCACAAAGCTTAGACAGAATATAGATTCTAATACTATGCTACTAAACATATTTCACAGTCTAAGATTTCAATGACAAAGCTGGTATCTAGTACAATATAAGGCCATCAACATTTTAGTAAGGATAAAGGGCACAGAAAATCTGATTAAAGGCAGCTTTTAAACCATCAATTTAAAAACTTTATAGGGCATAAAGCAAATGCCAGAAGAAAATTAGTCCTATGAGTACAAACCTTGGCTAAAAGGATTATGATGTATATATATCATCAGTATTCTGAAATGGGTAGATGTTATGAATATGAAAGAATATTGCTTCTTACAAAAAAGTAAGAATTACAAAGAGATCTGCATATCTTTAAAAGGCACTGCGAATGTCTTCCAGTGATATCTAGGCTCTAGATTCAGTATCTGTATTGTGAGTATAAAAATGTAATTCAGAACAGTTTCAAGGGAGGTAAGATCAGATATCCAGGCTGAAGATATATCTTTGAGTGAAAACCTAGGAATTGTCTTCAATAGAGAGAACACATCACTCCAACCAGGAAAACATTTGAATTCTTCAGGATTTAAATTATTGAATTTTTCCAGTTGCACACCGTTTTTCTTTTAATTAAAATGTATATTGTAAACATAATAGATTTGGAACTAAGATAATAAAATATGCAAAATGTACAATGTTGTGAACATACTGGGTTTTATTTGACTCATTGAATTCCTCAATAGTTTAATATGTATTTAGGCTGGAAAATACACAGAACTTTTAATCATGAAACCTGTTGTCTGATTGATAACTGTTAGTAGAGAGCAATACAGCTCTAAAAGGCCTTTTTAGGCAGACACACACTTTAAGACACGTGATGAGCACCCACTAACATAAGTAAAATGATTTTCCAGATTCAGATACAAATGCAGTAAGAAGCGGTTAGTGTAGTATAAGTTCAGTTTGCCAATGGTGTATATTAGGGTTATATTCAGGCCTATTCAAGAGCATGTAATTCTTACCATGGCACAGACTGCTTTATTATTCAAAAATTACAAAGTTTGTTCTTTCTAGTAGATACATGTTTTCTTTTTTCAATTATTTATTTATTTATTCACTTTCCATCCTGGTTGCAGCCCCCTTCTGACTAGGCCCGTCCCCACACAGCCCCTCTGCCATCTTTCTCCTCTTCTTCTCTGAGGAGACCCTCGCCCCGCCCCCACTGGGCACTAACCTACTCTGGATCATCAAGTTGCCAACAGGACTAAGTGCATATTCTCCACCTGGGGCCAGAGAATGCAGTCCAGTTAGGGGAATAGAATTCAAGGCAGGCAACAGAGACAGCCCTGCTCCAATTGTTAAGGAACCTACATAAAGATCAAGCTGTAGGGCTAGGTCCAGCTCATGTATGATCTTTGGTTGACTTAGCTTCTGGGATCCCCCAAGCGTCCAGTTTATTTGACTCTGTTGGTCTTCCTGTGGAGAACCTATAGATAAATATTTTCTAAAAAACAAAAAAAAAATTAAGCTTCAATGTACTAAAGAGCATTTTTACTTTCTTGTGATAACAGTGAATAGAGAATGGGCTTGAGAAGTTTATTAGTGAAATAAAAAATGTAGGAAACAACAGAAACATTACACACATGCATGCATGTACACACACACACACACACACACTTTTGACAAAACTAGATATAGTTTAATTGTTTTCTTTTTCAGTTCTTTGTTTCAAAGCAAAAATGATCTAACTTACCTATAGAAGATTTGTAAGTATAATGAGCCTCGGTGACTACTGGACAAATAATGATAACTAGTGAAATACAGTTTGGAAGGTAGGATGCATTATGGAGGATGGCAATTAAGCAAACTGATGGCCATATGGTACTTTCACTTGAATGCATAAAATGAAAATGCTTTGGAGAATTTGTTTTGTAAGAGCTTCTAGCTGATAAATTGTCACAGAAGTGTATAGAATATGTGTACACTAGAATGCTGCACAGAAATGAAAAGAAATGAACTACAAGTGTCCCTAACTGTGTTCTTATATTTCAGCTGCTTAATACTTAGCAAGAGAAGCTGCTCATCATATATGAATGAATAGAAAGACTGACTTTAAATGAGCAAATCGGGGATCATATCTCCTTATTTTATTTTATTTTAATATGAACACTAAAATGTGAACACATCTAAAAAAGTCAATATGGCTTAATTAGAAAAAATACAAAATTTCAGGTAAGATTTTACTTGGAAAAACAAATTTTCAAATTTGCATTAATACTCACTATCAAATATTTATTAGACTATATATTATGTAGAGTAATAAATATGCTCAGAAATTTTTGAAGAAAATTTTACTTTTCTAATCTAACATTGTATTCAACAGGTTGTATAAAATTATCTTGCATCTATTTTATAGGTTCCGATGTATAACAGTTTTAGAACTGTGAAGATTCTGACATTTAGTTTCTCTTATAAAATATTAACTGAAAAAAAAAAAAACAGTCACATTAGTCTTTCTGTAGAATACATTTGTGTAAAGAATTAGGTTTAGCACACAACTCTAAATGGAATGTTTACATAAAATCCCTCCCCTTAGTTCTCATGGAAGCCCAGGGAACAGGAAGAGAAAAAGTATAAAGGTAGAGGAGACAAGGGACACCAGGAGAACTCATATAAATTAACAGAAGCTGAAGCAATACTCGCAGGGCTAGCACAGGACAGCATCAGGTGCTCTGTGTATATTATAGCTCTTGGCATAATATTTTCATGGGATTCCTGAATATGTGAACAAGTGTGTCTTTTTCCTTTGCCTTGTTCAACTTAGATGTGATGTGTTTTGTTTTATCTTTTTTTTTTTTTAATAGAATAAGGTTTACTATTTAGGTTAAAAACATTCACATTTTCACCTGATTGCTTACTTGAAAAATGACCAAATATGAGTGGATAGAAGTACTTCATCTATCTTATTACATTAGTTAGCTTTATCACTGTAAATGTGTTTGTGTACATAAACATATATGCATGTACATACATACACACAAACATATATGTCATTTACAGATACACCCACTTCTATACCTACATCTGCATCTATATACATCTATACCTATATACATGTGTGTATATACTATCTCTACATCCTCTAATACACATTTATAAATATGGCAAATGAGGATAACATGTAGTACTTCATTAATCTCTAAGGTAATTTAGTTTTGAAATGTCTCATCACCAGAGTTAAATGAACTATTGTTCTTTTAATTCAGTTTACTGGAAGTGTATAATTTTTACTTAAGCATCTATGTTTATAGCTATTGAAACATGTATTATTTTCAAATAAATGATTTCCTAGTAGTAAACAGGAATGGTGTAGGGTAGCACTGACTGGTGGTTGCAGTTCAGGGATTTGGGAGAAGGGTCACAAGTGCCTATGACATGCTTGTGACAGGAACATCTCTCTGCCCCTGTGTTTCCTTTACACTGTGAATGTGCTGGTAGTCACACTAACACATGAGTGATGAAAATGGAGACTCCTCTATGAGCATATAGTGCTGATGTGAAATATATGCATTGCAACATAATTAGGTAAGATTATCTGCCTGATGAAAATGGGCAACATGAACAACAAATTTTGTAGCTATTCCCACTTTATTTCAAATTATTTAAAATATTTTAAATTAGAATATGTATTATAAATAAAAATGCAAAACATTTTAAGTACAAGATAAAACTGTCCAGCTTCTTAAAATAATAATTAAGATGTGTCGCACAGCCATATCATAGTCAATTATAACACCGTAAGATACAATATGAGTAATTAAGAATTGTATTCCGGTTAGTTCATAGCATAAAATTTTGATGAGAAAAAAAAAGATGACAGAAGAGGAAAAATTATGCAATTATCAGAAGAGAAAACATCCAATTAAAATCTATTGTAGCAGAAAGTATTTTAATTAGGATTAAACTATCTACTTTTTTAAGGTTAAAGTAAATCTTCAATGGTATGGACAAATCTTTAAATACATTTTTTCCTCATTTACTTTTTTTTTTATATTTGTACTTTAGTTTCTCATGTACATTTTATCATATATCCCTTAGGAGTGTGTAGTATAGATTTCCTACTACCTTGATATTTATCCATCAGGTTTTTAATCTCTATTAACTATGGCATCATTCATTCCATCAAGCAATATTCAGTAATCCTGAATATTACAGTAGTCCATTTGTCAACCTTTCCCATTACTGAGTCCTTGTGTACAAAAATCAACTCTACTTATTTTTTTGCTAGTGCCTGGTAGAAATACTAGATGGAGAAGAGCCAGTGGCTCTAGGAGTATGTGAAAAGTCACTAAAAACTTGTTTTCAGAGTCGGGGGTGGCAAGGAGTGATACATGGATTGTTATTGAAGTTTTATTTCTAGAGACAATTGGAGAATGACTGCATTTGATAGAAGACCATGAATGGTAGATGCATGGTGGTGCCAAGCAAAACACTGAGCATTGGTGGTAACCTAAGGGTACATTCTAAAGAAAGCAAAGACATGGCTGGGTTGTAGTGCAGAGTGGGGCCTGTGCATGGAAGTCTTAATACAGAAGACAAGTTAAGGATTATAGAGACCAGCCAGAATACTTAGAGAAAACGAAGCTCTAAGAGATGGAGCTGGTAGGAAGGGCAATTTTGAGTCTTACTTAAGCAATTTGGAAAATGCTTAGTAAGAAAGAAATGACCTTGTGAATGATTTAACATAATCGCATATGGTTTTTCAAAAATGACTTCCAGATTTTATTATGGAATTTGCTATACTCATTGCTTTGATGCTCAAAGATAAGAAGGGAAGAAAGGAATAATACAGACCACATTCATAAACAGTAATCTTTCACCTGTGCAAACATGGGGTTATTTTTACATTCATCCTGATTTGTATTCATTTAGTTTCTATATGCACCAAAATTGAACACAGTAGCAAAAAGCTCCTTGCTTCAATTCATTTTTCATTTGATTATTAGAATGTGGAAAAGTACATGTGATATGAGGCAAAATTCAGAAATATTCTGTCAGTTTCATTACTCAGCAGTATCTTAGTCTGCTCTGCATTGTATATTTGGATGTTATTTTGCTTGGTAAAGGATGTGTCCTTTGAGTATGTGATTCTCATCTGCCTGCAATTCAGTCGTCATTGCCTGTTCTGTTCATTCATTTAACCTCCATCCTTGCAGGAACTTAATATTCTGCACAGGGAAAACTGAAATATTAGCAAAAGAGAAAAGAACACTGAATGAAAAGAATTAGGTACTTCTTGACACTAAAAAAGTAACACAGAAATAAAAAGTATGATTTCCTTAGTTTTTCCATCATTTTACTGTTTAGTAAAATGGCACACAACTGTGTACATTTTGCATAATAAACATTTGTCCTTTGGGGAAGAGCCTGTCTTCTCCATTAGAAGATGTATGATCCTGGTAGATTCTTCATCTAAGTTTTAGGTACATCAATGAACATTTCAAAATGAGTAAGTGATAAAGTAAGTGCTAAACTAATTCTTAGAGCTGCTTCAATTACATGTGTACATATCTATTTATTGTCTTACATGAAAATCAGTAATGCATTATACCGGAGAAACTCCACTTTGCCTAGTTCCATCAATACTGCCTTATTTCCCGCCTCTAACCAGAGTCTTCAGCATCTGTTAGAGCAGTCCATATAAACTATTCTTGGTTCGGTAAAACAAGTTCCCAGGAAGAAGCATGAAGCATGCTTCTACAGAGATAAAACATATCCTGAACTCTAAAATACATACTAAAAAATGATTTTAAAAAATCGACACCATGCTGTGACACAGAGAGAGAAAGGACAGAAAATGTGTGTGTTCTGGCTTTTAAAGTTCAATATGCTTTAAAGTGCTGTGTAAATAAATGACTAGCTTGTACTTGGCCAAGAGAAACCCAGCTAGGCGAAACACTGTCAGAGCTCCCCCTGATGGAGGTAACAAGGAAGGAAGGCAGTTTGGTTCTCAGGTTCTCCTAAAACCTGAATAAAGAGTAAATAGTAAAAGCTTAACAGTTTCACCATTCACAGTTGGTGTGATGGTTCACAACAAGACAAACTTTTTTTGACACTGGAAAAAAAATAGCTCCAATTATACCATTGAGAAAAGATGCTGTTTTCCTCTGATGGTAAAGCCACACTTTTGATAGGAACAGAGCTGGAAAAACAATAAAATAAAAGAATGGGAACTTAACATAATTGTGGGCATTTTTTTCTCAATTCAGTTAGCCTGTAGCAACTGATAAATAAAACATTCTTTTGCAAAGAATAGGAGGATGATATTTTAACTGGTCTGTCAAATTCAATGTGGGCTCATACTCCTATCCAACTTCGGGTATAATGTATCCTACACACCTTTACATGGTGTTCTGTTAGGAAGGGGAGGCTAGCAATGAAGGGAAGATATTGAACAAATAGAGCCCTTAGTGTTGGCTCTGAATAGAACGGAATAGCAACATTTTCAGCTTAGATGTCCGATTATTTAGACCCATTTGGCTCTGTGCTTCTCTTTTGAAGAAGAAAAGTCATCTTGAAATATGTCCTAAAATAAATAGAAGAAAAATAAAAATATTTCCTTGGAATGTTTCTAAATGATTTCCGCTGTAAGATGGAGACAAAAGGACACTTTAGAAATGGAGCATTTGTAGTTTGTATGCGGAAAAAGAAACAATTTACTCAAACTATCATACAAATTACTGGGGTTTTTGTAATGTTTTAATACTCAAGGGAAGAAAGTTGGCTCCCAAGAAGGAACCAAAGGAGTGCTATAATTTAGGAGACAGGACTTCATCAGGGACTATTGAATGTTGCACAGTGCTAATCCATTTCTTAGCTGTAAGTCACCTTGAAAAGGATTCATTGTCTCATTGGTTCTAACTCAGAGTGAGGTTTTCCTCAAAAGGAGAAAACAACTACATAAACAAAACTGAAACAATAAGTTTTTTTTTTTTTTAGATATTTTCTTCATTTACATTTCAAATGCTATCCCCAAAGTCCCCTATAACCTCCTCCCTGCATGCTCCAAGACCCATGCACTCCCACTTCCTGGCCCTGGCACTCCCCTGTACTGGGCATATAATCTTCACAAATCAAGGGCCTCTCCTCCCATTGATGGCCTACTAGGCCATCCTCTGCTACAAATTCAATTAGAGAGACAGCTCTGGGGGGGGGGTGACTTGTACTGGTTGGTTCATATTGTTGTTCCTCCTATATTGTTGCAGACCCCTTTAGCTCCTTGGGTACTTTCTCTAGCTCCTTCATTTGGGGCCCTGGGTTCCACCCATGACTGTGAGCATCCACTTCTCTATTTGCCTGACACTGGGATAGCCGCACAAGAGAGAGCTTTATCAGGGTCCTGTCAGCAAAATTTTTCTGGCATGTGCAATAGTGTCCAGGTTTGGTGGTTGTGTATGGGATGGATTCCCGGGGTGAAGTGGGGGGGGGCAGTCTCTGGATGGTCCTTCATTCCATCACAGCTCCAAACGTTGTCTCTGTAACTCCTTCCATGGGTATTTTGTTCCCCAATCTCAGAGGGAACAAAGTATCCACACTTTGGTCTTCCTTCTCCTGGAGTTTCATGTATTTTGCAAATTATATCTTGAGTATTCTAAATTTCTAGGCTAATATCCACTTACCAGTGAGTGCATATCATGTGTGTTCTTATGTGATTCATTTATCTCCCTCAGGATGATAGCCTCCAGATCCATCCATTTGCCTAAGAATTTCATAAATTCATTGTTTTTCATTTCTGAGTAGTACTCCATTGTGTAAATGTACCACATTTTCTGTATCTAGTCCTCTGTTGAGGGACATCTGGATTCTTTCCACCTTCTGACTATTATGCTCATCTGCTATGAGCATAGTGGAACATGTGCCCATATATCTAGTTGGAATATCTTCAGGGTATATGCCCAGGAGAAGTATACTGGATCTTCCAGTAGTGCTATGTCCAATTTTCTGAGGAACCTCCAGACTAATTTCCAGAGTGGTTGTACCAGCTTGCAATCCCACCAGCAATGGAGGAGTGTTCCCCTTTCTCCACATCCTTGCCTGCATCTGCTGTCACCTGAATTTTTGGCCTCAGCCATTCTGACTAGTGTGAGATGGAATATCAAGATTGTTTTGATTTGCATTTCCCTGATGATTAAGGATGTTGAACATTTTTTCATGTGCTTCTCAGCCATTTGCTATTCCTCAGTTGAGAATTCTTTGTTTAGCTCTGTACCCCATTTTTGATAGGTTTATTTGATTTTCTGGAGTACAGCTTCTTAAGTTCTTTGTATATATTCAATATTAGTCCCTTATCATATTTAATATTGGTAAAGATCCTTTCCCAATCTGTTGGTGGCATTTTTATCTTATTGACAGTAATTTTAGTTTACAGAGGCTTTGCAATTTTATGAGGTCCCATTTGACAATTCTTGACCTTCAGCACAAGCCATTGCTGTTCTGTTCAGGAATTTTTCCATATGCCCCTATCTTTAAGGCTCTTCCCCACTTTCTCTTCTATAATATCAGTGTCCCTGGTTTTATGTGGAGTTCTTTGATCCACTTAGACTTGAGCTTTGTAGAAGGAATAAGAATGGATAAATTCGCATTCTTCTACATGATAACCTCCAGTTGAGCCAGAACCATTTGTTGAAAATGCTGTCTTCTTTCCAATGGATAGCTTTTTTTTTTTTTTTAATGTATCCAGTATGTTAACTTATGTCTTTTTTTCCCAACTTTTATTAGATATTTTCTTCATTTACATTTCAAGTGTTATCCAGAAAGTTCCCTATACCTTTCCCCCTCCCGGCACTGCTCCTCTACCCACCTGCTCCCACTTCTTGGCCCTGGCATTCCCCTGTATTGGGACATATAAAGTCTGCATGACCAAGGGGCCTCTCTTCCCAATGATGGCCAACTAGGCCATCCTCTTCTATATATGCAGCTAGAGACATGAGCTCAGGGGGTACTAGTTAGTTCATGGTTATTCTTCTACCTATAGGGTTGAAGACCCCTTCAGCTCCTTGGGTACTTTCTCTAGCTCCTTCCTTGGGAACCCTGTGTTCCA
>CACVCL010030026.1:0-57512 GCA_902729485.2 Mus minutoides
CCAGCAAGATAGTGCTGAAAGGGCCCGGATATAGCTGTCTCGTGGGAGACTATACCAATGCCTGGCAAACATGGAGGTGGAAGCTCACAATCAGATATTAGATGGAACACAGGGTTCCCAAAGAAGGAGCTAGAGAAAGTACCCAAGGAGCTGAAGGGGTCTTCAACCCTATAGGTGGAAGAATAACATGAACTAACTAATACCCCCTGAGCTCATGTCTCTAGCTGCATATATAGAAGAGGATGGCCTAGTTGGCCATCATTGGAAAGAGAGGCCCCTTGGTCATGCAGACTTTATATGCTCCAGTACAGGGGAACACCAGGGCCAAGATGTGGGAGCGGGAGGGTAGGGGAGCAGGGCCGGGAGGGGGGAGGGTATAGGGAACTTTCTGGATAACACTTGAAATGTAAATGAAGAAGTTATCTAATAAATATTGGAAAAAAATTCAAAAGAAATGTTAACAAAAGTGTAAGAAAAAAGGAGCAGCTGTAGCCTATTAATTGAACACAAACTGGCCGGCTTATCATTTAAATCACTATGAAGGCATCTCAAAATTTAAAAGTACAGCTACCATGTGATCCTTCTATAACATATCTGGGTAAATGTACTCTAGGAACTCTACATCAACAAACATCAGAGACCGTCTCATCCATGTCTATGTGTTGCAATGCACAGTAGCCAAGTTATAAAGCAAGCTAAATGTTCAATAACAAATGAATGAATAAGGAATATGTGGCATATATATATATATATATATATATATATATATATATATATATATATATATATATAAATGTGTGTTTGTATAAAAAAAAAAAGAAAATTGTATTCTATGCCACTGAGTTTTATACTAGATTTTCAGACCAAATGACAACACATGGTAATCAAAAGTAATGTGAATGAAGTTATGTTAATGGACAGCAGAATCACAGATGCAAAAAAAAAAAATTATACAACTCACAGTGACCTATAGAGCACTGGCAATTTGATCATAATTTTCATTGGAATGTAATGGATGCTCAATTTATGATGTTTGTTTTGTTTTTTTATTTTTCTAGATATTGAAATAGAACAAATTGTGTTAATGGAATGGAAATATACTGTTGAGCCCAATGGACCCATGGAGCTCCTGATGATTATTTGCTCACTTCTAAGATGTGTAGGTTATATATAAATATTTATCAGTTAGAAAAATGCCTATGTATGTGTTACAAGATATGTAAAAAAGAGACACTCTTATGGAAATGGTAAATATATAACTGTCAAGCTATTATTATATTAAAAAATCATGGATTGAAAAAAAAACTGACATCAAGGTTTTAAAGGGACTACATAATTTACTACCATAAAAAAGGACTTGAAGAATGAAGGAATGATAATACTTTGTTTGTTTGTTTGTTTGTTTTTGTTTTTCGAGACAGGGTTCCTCTGTATAGCCCTGGATGACCTGGAACTCACTTTTTAGTGAGTTTAGACCAGGATGGCCTCGAACTCAGAAATCTGCCTGTCTCTGCCTTCCAAGTGCTGGGATTAAAGGTGTGCGCCATCACCACCCAGCAGAATGATATATTTCAATTTACAACCCCTTGACTGGCTTGTGCACAAATAAAAAGAAACATTTTGAAGGATAACACTGAATTATTTTGACCTTAACATGAGGTGATAATTCCCATTACTACTGATGTAGTTTCAGTGATTGTACAAATTAACATATATCTGTGTACTTGGCAAGCAGATTTTGATATAAAACTGCTTTTATCATCTGTATACCTGATTAAAAATTGAGAGACTTGTGTTTTGGGTGGCAAAATTAACAATGTCCCTTTATAATTTTATATCAATGTTATAAAAATTCAGCACTGCTAAATTTTATCTTCAGCTAGTAAAATATCTTTACCAGAAAACAAAACAAAAAACAAACAAACAAAAAAAAAACAAAAGAAAAAGTGATTGTTGTTTCCTGTTATTTTTGTGGTTAGAGGTGGAATTGTTTGTGTTGCTATGTTCTTTTGGGTTTGTTGAAAAGGAATTACTTTCTCACTTTTGCTAGGGTGTAGATTTCTTCCATGTATTGGTGTTTTCCACCTATTATTCTTTGTAGGGCTGGATTTCTGGAAAGAAATCATATTATTTGGTTTTCTCATGGATTATCTTGGTTTCTCTATCTAGGTTAATTGGGAATTTTGCTCTCTATAGAAGACTGGGATGGCATTTATGTTCTCTTAGCATCTGTATGGCCTCTGCCCAGGATTTTCTGGCTTTTATAGTCTCTGGTGAGATGTCTGGTGTAATTCTGATAGGTCTGCCTTTATATGTTACTTGACCTCTTTCCCTTGCCTATTTTAATATTCTTTCTGTTTTGTGCAGTTGGTGTTCTGATTATTATGTGATGGGAGGTATTTCTTTTATGTTACAGACTATTTGGAGTTCTGTAGGCTTCTTGTATGGTCACAGGTATCTATTTCTTTAGGTTAGGGAAGTTTTCTTCTATAATTTTGTTGAAGATATTTACTGGCTCTTTAAGTTGGGAATCTTTGCTGTCTTCTATACCTATTATCCTTCGGTTTGGGATTCTCATTGTGTCCTGGATTGCTTGGATGTTTTGGGTTAGGAACTTTTTGCATTTTGCATTTTCTTTGACTGTTGTCAATGTTTTCCATGGTATGTTTTGCCCCTAAGATTCTCTCTTATATCTCTTGCATTTTGTTGGTGATGCTTGTATCTATGACCCCTGATCTTTTTCATAGGTTTTCTATATCCAGGATTGTCTCCCTTTGTGATTTTTTTATTGTTTCTATTTCTATTTTTAGTTTCTTGGTGGTTTTTCTGAATTCCTTCACCTGTTTCGTTGTGTTTTCCTGTAATTCTTTTAAGGGGTTTTTGTGTTTCCTCTTTAAGGGCTTCTAACTGTTTATCTGTGTTCTTTTGTATTTATCATCATCATCCTCTTTAATTTTTAAAACCAGAAAACAAAACAACAAATAATTAAAAGCTATAGGCCATCTTTCCTGATTAAACAGATTCAAGAGCACACCAACTGATTATCCAATAATTAATAAGCAGCCTTGAAAATATACATATGAGTATTATTAATCCGACTAATCAGGTTATAATTAGAAGTCTATATGGATATGGATATGCTTATAAACATTTACCATCAATTAAAAAGAGATCACGAATTTAACAGAAAGCAAGGAAGATTATATGTGAGGGAAGGGAGAAATTATGCAATAATTTTATAATCTCTCAAAAATGAAAGAAAACATGAGATTCTGAAACATAGCTATTAATATGATGTTTTTGGAAGGGTAGAACTTAGGAAATAACTGTTAATAGTGCAAAACCTTCATGAATGTAGTGAGAAACCGCATAGAAGTTTCAGAGCAACTTCTCCATATGTAAGAACATAAAGTATCATGTTCAAATCAGATCAGAAAAATGGCCCTTTTACTGGAACTGAATCTGCCAGTAACTTGCTATTTGTTCTTTTACTTTTGGCTTTTTACATACCTAATAAACACATGTATTAAAAACTAAAAGGACCCTTTATAAACTGAATTCCAGAACCCTTACAACCATTACAACCAGGTTGGTTTTCTTCTAAGGATAGCTGAATAGATGCAATTTAAAAATATAATATTCCGAGTAAGCAAACTCAAGGACAGAAATTATATGATCATTTTATAGATGTAAAAGGCATTTGACAAAGTTCAACATGATCATAATAAAATCACTTAAGTAGTGAGTTATAGAAGGAATATATCTCAGAACAATATAGTCTATATATGAAAAAAAAAATAACCAACATAATACTACATGGGGAAAATCCTGAGAATATTGTGCTCTGCACAATCCCTTTATGTCTTCAAAACCAGTACCACATGGGTGACTCTTCAGTATCATGATTGGCTGGCAACTTGAGGTACATTGGCCACCTCTGAATACAAATTGCATGTACTGATATTGAGAAAATACTTCCCAGAAGTGTTTACCCCCTTGATCTTGACCTCTTACATTTCAATCACAACTAAATTTGCAGCTCCAGCTACTCAGCATCAATTGTTCCAGCAAAGCAACACTTTCACTTTAGTAGTTCTGGTTTCCTACTGATCATACCTGATTCCTCAGCTCCAGCTAACCAGACACCATAGGTTCTTCACACAACTGTCCAAACTTCTATACTCCTCCCCCAAACATGGTCAAATCTGTCACCACAGTATCTCATGATCCTGGGACCAATTTGTTTTCATTGGGGTTGGTACTGCTGAAACTTGGGAGGAATTGGTTTATTTCATTCACACTTCCATGTCACAGATCATTATCAAAGGCAGTGAAGGCCCAAACTTAAGGAGGGCAGGAACCCGAAAAAACAAGAGTGCCACTTACTGGCTTGCTCCCTATATTTAAGGGAGCTATTTATGTCCATCTTAAAGTCCTCTATCATCATCTTGAGAAGTGATTTTAAATCTGAATCTTGCTTTTCCTGTGTGGTAGGGCATTCAGGACTTGCTATGGTGGAAGAACTGGGTTCTGATGATGGCATATAGACTTGGTTTCTGTTGCTTATGTTCTTGCACTTGCCTCCAGCCATCTGGTTATCTCTTGTGCTACATGTCCTTGCTGTCTTTCACTGAAGCCTCTCTATCCAGTGATCCTGGTTGTGTCAGAACTCCTCAGAGTCCAGCTGTCTCTGATCCTGTGATTCTGTGATCCTGGGTTTGTCAGAGCTCCTGGAAGTCAAGCTGCCTCTAGGGTTCTGAAATCCTGTTGTGATCAAGCTCCTGAGGTTCTATGATCCTGTGCATGTTAGAGCACCTGAGAGTCATGCTTTCTCTAGGTGTTGTGGAGCTAGCAGAGCTAGCAACCAAGGTCTGCTCAGGGCAGCTCAGACAAGAAAGAACCTGTGCCAGTATCTGGGGGGTGGAATGGTGTTTGTGTCCCTGAATCTCGAGGGTCCCAGTTACTCCCGGTGTTGGGGCAGACATTGTGGCCTCCTCACCTATAATCCTGGGCATGTTAGAGCACCCGGGAGTGAAGTTTCTGGATGTTGTAGGACTGGGTGCAGAGCTAGTGCCCAAGTTCTGCGCAGGGCACTGGCTCAGACTGTAAGAGCCCATAACTAATTTTTGAATGCATTCTTAGTTCTGAAATACAGGCACAAATAATCTTCATACATTTCATTTTAATATGATCTCTGATATGTTCTAAAAGATTAGCCAGCACCAAACAATTTCACTGTTCACTACATTTACAAGGTTTCTTTTGTGTATGTATTCTCACATGAGTTCTGAGATGGTCTTTCTTGGTTAACAAATTCTTCACAATCACTCAATTTGCTGATTTTCTCTCCTGTATTTATTTCTGACAAGTTCTAAAATTGTCTTTCTTTTCAAAAGATTGTTCAGTTCATTTGTAAGGTTTGCCTCCTGTATGATTTTTCTAAGGAATTCTAAGGTAGGTTTAAGGGCAAAAGATTTGTCACATTAACTACATTTGTAAAGTTGCTCTTCTGTATGAATACTTAGATGCCTTTTAGATGGTTTTACTCAGGAATGATTTGTCACACTCACAGAATTTGTAAAATTTCTTTCCTGTATCAATTCTCAGATGAATTTGAAGACACCTTTTAAAATAGATTTGATATATTCATTACATTTGTAAGGTTTCCCTTATGGTTCTCTTCTGAGTTCTAATAGAGTCTTTCCTGATAAAGAATGTTCAATATTCCTTTCATTCATGAGATTTCTCTTCTTTATGTATAATCTGATGTTTTCTAAGACTCTTTAAAGGTAAAACATTTACCACATTCATTACATTTGTAAGTTTTCCTTTCTGTATGAATTCTCTGGTGAATTGTGAGATAACTTTTCTAGGTAAAGAATCTGACATGTTCACGGCATTTGCAATGTATCTTAGTTAGGGTCTTACTGCTGTGAAACACACTCCATAACCAATGCAACTCTTAGAAAAGGACAAGATTTAATTGGGGCTGGCTAACAAGTTCAGAGTTTCAGTCCCTTATCATCAAGGAAAGAGCTAGGCAGTAACCTGAAGCTTGAGGAGCTGAGTTCTACTTCTTGTTCTGAAGGCAAACAGGAGAAGACTGGCTTCCAGGCAGCTATGATGAGTGTATTAAAGGTCATGCCGAAAGTGACAGAACTGCTCCAGAAGGCTACAAATACTCCAACATGTCCACACATCCTAATAGTACCACTCCCCGGGCCAAGCATATACAAACAATCACATAGTGCTTCTCTCATGCATGAACACTTTGATGATATCTAAGCCTGTCTTTCTGGATAAAGAATTTGTCCCATTCACCTCACTGGTAGTTTCTCGCCTGTATGGTTTTTCTGATGTTTTCTAAGAGAGCTTTTACTTGAAGGTTTTTACTTGTCATATTCACTATATTTATAAGGTTTCTCTGTTGTATGGATTCTTCCATGAATCATAAGATCATATTTCTGGGTAACATATTTGCCACATTTACTGCATTTGTAAGATATTTTTCCTGCATCAATTCCTTGATGACTTCTAAAAGTGACTTTATCAATAAAACATTTGTCACATTCACTACTTTTGTAAGGTTTCTTCTATGTATGAATTCTTTCATGGCTTCTAATACTGCCCTTTTCAGTAAAGTACTTGTGGCATTCACTGCATTTGTAAGGTTTACTTCATGTATGAATTCTCTGATGACATATAAGGGCACGTTTGTAGCTAAAGCATTTCTCACATTCACTACATTTGTAAGGTTTCTCTCCTGTATGAATTCTTTGATGGACTGTAAGTTGGGATTTCTTGGTAAAGCATTTGTCACATTTACTACATTTGTAAGGTTTCTCTCCTGTATGAATTCTTTGATGACTTCTTAAACTACTTTTTTGGGTAAAGCATTTGTCACATTCACTACATTTGTAAGGTTTCTCTCCTGTGTGAATTGTTTGATGTCTTCTAAGACTGCCTTTCTCAGTAAACCATTTTCCACATTCATTACATTTGTAAGGTTTCTCTCCTGTATGAATTCTCTGATGAACTGTAAGAAGGCATTTCAGGGTAAAGGATTTGCCACATTCACTACATTTGAAAGGTTTCTCTCCTGTATGAATTATTTGATGACTTCTGAGACTTCCTCTTTCAGTAAAGCATTTTTTGCATTCAGTACATTTGTAAGGTTTCTCTCCTGTATGAATTCTCTGATGAATTGTAAGTTGGTATTTCTGGGCAAAGCATTTGTCACATTCACTACATTTATAAGGTTTCTCTCCGGTATGAGTTCTCTGATGACTTCGAAGACTGCCTTTCTCAGTAAAGCACTTTTCACATTCGCTACATTGGTAAGGTTTTTCATCTGTGTGAATTCTTTGATGAATAACAAGACTTCTTTTCCGAGTAAACCATTTTTCACATGCACTACATTTGTAAGGTTTCTCTCCTGTATGAATTCTCAGATGAATACTAAGACTGCTTTTGTGGTTAAAGCATTTGTCACATTCAATACATTTATAAGGTTTCTGTCCTGCATGAATTCTCTGATGACTTCTAAGACTGCTTTTTGCAGTAAAGCATTTGTCACATTCAATACATTTGTAAGGTTTGTCTCCTGTATGAATTCTCAGATGAATAACAAGACTGCATTTTTGGGTAAAGCATTTGTGACATTCACTACATGCATAAGGTTTCTCTCCTGTATGAATTCGTTGATGACTTCTAAGATTGGAATTCTTGATAAAAGACATGTCACATTCACTACATTTGTAAGGTTTATCTCCTGTGTGAATTCTCTGATGAACTGAAAGTTGATATTTCTGGGGAAAGCATTTCTCACATTCATTACATTTGTAAGGTTTCTCTCCTGTGTGACTTCTCTGATGTTTTCTAATTTGCGAGTAGTAGATAAAAGATTTGCCACAATCACTGCATTTGTAAGGATTCCCACCAGGGTGGATCCTCTCATGTTTTTTGAAGCCTGATATATGATAAAAGCATTTACCACATTTGCAAGGATATTGTCCGTAATGAATTTTGTAATGTAGTTTGAGCTGTGACAAATGCAGAAAGGATTCGCTACAGTGTGTACATTTATAGGATTTCTCTCTAGTATGTGCTCTCTGATGTCTACTGACACTTGTGTACATGTTGAAGCATTTCCTACATTTCCTGCAATTGTATAGTTTTTTTCCACTACTGTTACTTTGTTTCAGCATGAGCTTATGTTTTGAGTCAAACAGATTTTCATGCTCTGTAGGGTTAGGTTCTTTCTCTCCTATATCGATTCTTCCATTTTGACTAATGGTGGAACACACATTCAAACAGTTCACACAGTCTTTGAATTTGCAAGGTTCAACTCCAGTTTTCCCAATTTTGTTTTTGTTTAGGTTCAAAACTTTGACCGACTCATCTTTATGTTTGGTTCTAGAATTTGTAGTTTGGGAGGATTCATGACTCACTTTGACCGGCTCATTACATTTGTAAGACTTTTCTTGAATATTCATATGCTTGTGGACAATATGCTTTGTGCCTTGATCCAACACCTTCTCAAATTTAAGATAATTCTCTGGCAAAAAAAAAAAGTGTAGTTAGGGAAGAAAGAGATAAATACATAAGTAATACATGATGTTTCTTTAAGTTCTCAAAGAAAAGTAAATTAGCAATTCTAAAGGAAAAAAAGTCTTTTCTGTTTCACAGTTATTAAATGGAAGATCAGAAGAACCTCAAATTTGATCTATATCAAATGACTAAAAAATAAGAACCTTCTAATTCTCATTTAAACACTGTCCTTTGCAGTATGTAGGAAAAAGAGGTGATCAAGCAAAAATAATTTTGAGATAGAAACTATATGAATGATCATATTAACAAGGTCAACTAGGAATTTATTATGTAATTCATATTGACATGAAACTCACCATGTATATTTCCTGCTGCTTCCAAAGTGCTAACAAAAAGGATATGGTGTAACAGTAGTAAACATAGAGAGCATATGCCAAAAGGTACATAAATACATGAAAATAAAATTCTCAGAAAAACAAATCCTGTTATATATAAAATATTTTGCATTTTAAAATTCAGAAATGGGTAAACACTGAAAAGCAATGGCAAAATTTTGAAATTCCAATTATTATATATAAAACAATATACTTCCTTTCTAAAATTTGCAATAGTCTTAGAATTTTGGAGTTTTGACTGAAAACTAGGTAAGAGAGTTAGAGATACTATACAGAATAAAATACTTGTTACTATTCATTATTCTGTAAATCTCTAGATATTTCAGAGTTTCCTTCTACAAAAGATGTAAATTGAAAGGATTAATTTGGAATTCTACAAGAAAAGTATTCTCACCCAAAAACAATAAATTATGGTAATTCTCCATCATCACATCTGTATACAGCACCCTCTGAAAACAGTTGAGACATTCCCATTCCTCCATTGAGAACTCCACAGCCACATCTCTGAATGTTAACAGACCCTGTAATAGAAAATTACCAATTAACCATGTGATGTTGGACAAAAATCTTTCCTACTTAAGGAAGACCTAAATAATAAGATATAATTTGTGATATAGATGAGTCATGGCAAATATTTAAAGACAACAGTTTCCTAGTAGGGCCATAGATATGTGTCAGAAGTTAAGCATCTTCTATAGATAATATACAGAATGACATAGTATAGTATATATAGTCACCTCTGCTCTTTTTTCTATTTTCTAAAACTGAGCAACAAAGAACAAATTTACCTCCATCAATGCATCTGAAAATTCTGTTTGTAGATTGGATTCTATAATGTCTTTTAAAGTCCTCTAATATGTCATTTGTTTGCCAGAACCATCGTGGCAGTATAAAACAGAATATGAAATCTAGTTCTATGAGGCCTAATGCTCTCTTCTCTCAACATGCAAGAAGAATACAAATCACATATGCATAGAGTCAGGAAAATGTACCAAAGAACATAAAACAAAATTGAAGTTTAATTTCATTAAGAGATGTTTCCTAATCTAGTCAAAGTCTTTTGTGTATTTCCACTCTGTGAAACAGGATAGCAAAATAGTCTCAGAATCAGCAACATTTTAAAGAATATATTGTACACATTTGAGGTCTAGGTGCAGGAATATTTCTTGATGAATTAACAAAATCCAAGTGTCACATCACACATGGTCAAGTAATGATGAGCAACACTATGCTTCAAAATTCTACAATGTCAACCTTGCTCAGATGTGGATACTAGCTCAATTTTTTCAGCAGTTTGTTCTGACCTTCACAGTTGATATGCTGGGGCCTAGGTACAATGCTGCAAATGTTCTAGAATAAAAATAAGTAAAACAATGAATGTAAAATTCTACTACTCTGTCATAAATTGTATTCTTCCATATATTGCTCAGTGATGTCACTATCCATGTATATACAGATACCAATTCACAAGCTTTTTTCTAAGTAACTGATCACTCCTGAAATGTAATTTATATGGCAGACAAGACCTTTCTTCTTCACTCATATAAAAGAACACATGTCTGTTTGATGTCAAAATTGGACAGCATTATATTCATTGAGTGTCAACTACAATAGATTCCCTTCCAGAATTGCATGCCTTAAGTCTAAGGAAATTTATGTCCTCATACTCTAATATCAAGGGAAAGTATACTAGAACAAGGTGGTACTATAATCATTTTTATTATCAGAAATGAAAATGAAGATAAATCACAGAACATAAACACTTTAGATAACATTACCAGATGTAGATAATTAAAGTTTTGAATGGGATCAATAAGACATAAAATTTTCAAAGACATGTGGACATGTGACTAACCTGGGGTGTATTTACCAGAGAAGCAGTCATTCTCGTTGCTCTGCTCTGAGTTTCTGTCTTAGGAACAAAGACTGGAATTCCTGACAAAATTTCACACAGTCAAAATTAATAAAACTCCCCATGGCCTATGCCAAAATATTGTCCAACAAACGAAAATGATCAGGAATCTTTTCAACATTGTCACAGGAGTGCCTGGAATCATATGTTTCCTGTGGAATATATAAGGGCATTTTTAAATAAGAATAAATGAAACCCAGTCCACCCAAAAAAAAACCTGCCTCAAGACATACATGAAATACAATCAGGATGATTGGGATAAAATTTGCATAAGGAGGGAGAGGACAGAAAGTAACAAGGGTAACCATGTAAGCTCTCTTGTGAGTTCAAGGTAGAAAGTCCACACTTCAAATTATAAGTGGTAGAAAAAGGGCAGTACAAAGCATGGATGAAAGTAAACTCCAGGAGCTTGTAATGGCCATAACAGCAAAGAAAACAGAAAAAGCAAATACTGTATTAGAATATTATACCATAAAGATTCTAACAACCGTGATTGAAGAAATCGGGGTAATTACTAGTGAATGTGATTGAAAATTCACTCACAATTGTAAGATATAAAAAACAGACCTTTGAGAGCCAGGAAAAAATATAATGCTGTCATGAATTTACAGTACATAAAATTTCATGCAGAGGAGATTTATGGCAAGTATCAGAATGTTAGAAATTATTAGCATAGCATTACATAAAAGTCTTCATGATCTTTGATTGCAACATACAAGCTGAGTAACTTCAAATTTAGCAGCAAACTCATCAATATTTCCTACTCCAGTGATGCTGTACTTTAATTTCAGAAATATTAAATAAGGGAACAAAATGTGTTCCCTGACTTAATTATGACCCCGTCTATAACTGGAAAGGTATATTTCTCATTTCATGGATGCTGAACAAGAGGTCATTCTGGGAAGTGATGAATAATCTATGCATCCACTATGAAGTCCAGGGCTTCTATATTAAAATCCAGAAGTCACAGTTCCTAAAATACTGAGTTACTTCTGAATAGACATATTTCTGCACTATTGAGACTTCCACTCAAAGGTCACTATCACTTACTTTATCAAGATCTGCTTCAAATACTCATGTATATTGTTCAGGCACTGGGACTCTGGGACTCCTGATTTGTAGGAGACCACCGAAGTCTCTTCTACTAGTTCCCGGATAATTTGCAAGACACATTCTGCTCTTCTCACATCTAAGTGCTGTAACAACATACATATATCCTCCAACTGTCTTCTATTCTTTAATATGAGGAGGGGTTTAGAACATACAATAGTTACAAATATTTCCCGACATTTTAAAGTCAGGAGAGCATAGAGTGATACATTTTTAAAGCCCTGAAAGAAAGTAATTTTCAACTGTCATAGTACATTCAGAAAAAGTGACTGGTAAAATTGATTTTTAGGAAGTGTATTGGAAAACTCATTGCTCTGAGTGCCTTCAAAAAGAAATTAGAGAGAGCATACAGTAGTAACTTGACAGCACACCTAGAAGCTCAAGAACGAAAGGAAGCAAATTCACCCAAGAGGAGTAGAAGGCAGGAAATAATCAAACTCAGGGCAGTAATCAACCAAGTAGAAACAAAAAGAACTATTCAAAGAATTAACCAAACCAGGAGCTGGTTCTTTGAGAAAAATCAACAAGATAGATAAACCCTTAGCCAGACTCACTAGAGGGCACAGGGACAGTATCTTAATTAACAAAATCAGAAATGAAAAAGGAGACATAACAACAGAACCTGAGGAAATCCAAAACATCATCAGATCCTACTACAAAAGGCTATACTCAACAAAGCTACAAAACCTGGATGAAATGTACAATTTCCTAGACAGATACCAGGTACCAAAGTTAAGCCAGGATCAGATTAACGATCTAAATAGGCCCATTTCCCCTAAAGAAATAGAAGCAGTCATCAATAGTCTCCCAACCAAAAAAAGCCCAGGACCAGATGGGTTTAGTGCAGAGTTCTATCAGACCTTCAAAGAAGACCTAATTCCACCTCTCCTCAAACTATTCCACATAATAGAGACAGAAGGTACTCTACCCAATTCATTCCATGAAGCCACAATTACTCTGATACCTAAACCACACAAAGATCCAACAAAGAAAGAGAACTTCAGACCAATTTCCCTCATGAATATCGATGCAAAAATACTCAATAAAATCCTCGCAAACCGCATCCAAGAACACATCAAAATGATCATCCATCATGACCAAGTAGGCTTCATCCCAGTAATGCAGGAATGGTTTAATACATGGAAATCCATCAATGTAATCCACTATATAAACAAACTCAAGGACAAACCCACATGATTATCTCGTTAGATGCTGAGAAATCATTTGACAAAATCCAATACCATTTCATGATAAAAGTCTTGGAAAGATCAGGAATTCAAGGCCCATACCTAAACATAATAAAAGCAATATACAGCAAACCAGTAGCCAACATCAAACTGAATGGAGAGAAGCTGGAAGCAATCCCACTAAAATCAGGGACCAGACAAGGCTGCCCACTTTCTCCCTACCTATTCAATATAGTACTTGAAGTCCTAGTAAGAGCAATTCGACAACAAAAGGAGATCAAGGGTATACAAATTGGAAAGGAAGAAGATAAAATATCACTGTTTGCAGATGATATGATAGTATATATTCGGGAAGCCAAAAATTCCACCAAAGAACTCCTAAACCTGATAAAGAGCTTCAGTGCAGTAGCTGGATATAAAATTAACTCAAACAAATTAATGGCCTTTCTCTACACAAAGGATAAGAGGGCTGAGAAAGAACATAGGGAAACAACACTATTCACAATAGTCACAAATAATATAAAATACCTTGGTGTGACTCTAACTAAGGAAGTGAAAGATCTGTATGACAAGAACTTCAAGTCTCTGAAGAAAGAAATTGAAGAAGATCTCATAAGATGGAAAGATCTCCCATGCTCATGGATTGGCAGGATTAATATAGTCAAAATGGCTATCCTGCCGAAAGCAATCTACAGATTCAACGCAATCTCCATCAAAATCTCAACTCAATTCTTCACTGAGATAGAAAGGGCAGTTTGCAAATTCATCTGGAATAATAAAAAACCTAGGATAGCAAAAACTATTCTCAACAATAAAAGAACCTCTGGGGGAATCACCTGTGGTACTACAAAGCAATTGTGATAAAAACTTCATGGTACTGGTACAGCATCAGACAGATAGATCAATGGATTAGAATTGAAGACCCAGAAATGAATCCACACACCGATGGTCACTTGATCTTTGACAAGGGAGCTAAACCCATCCAGTGGAAAAAGGACAGCATTTTCAACAAATGGTGCTGGCACAACTGGCGGTTATCATGTAGAAGAATGCGAATTGACCCATTCTTATCCCCTTGTACAAAGCTTAAGTCTAAGTGGATCAAAGACCTCCACATAAAACCAGAGACACAGAAATTTATAGGGGAGAAAGTGGGAAAAACCCTCGAAGGTGTGGGCACAGGGGAAAAATTCCTAAACAGAACAGCAATGGCTTGTTCGGTCAGATCAAGAATTGACAAATGGGACCTTATGAAATTGCAAAGCTTCTGTAAGGCAAAAGACACAGTCAGCAAGACAAAAAGGCCACCAACAGATTGGGAAAGGATTTTTACCAATCCTAAATCTGATAGGGGACTAGTATCCAATATTTAAAAAGAGCTAAAGAAGCTGGACTACAGAAAAACGAATAATCACATTAAAAAATGGGGTACAGAGCTAAACAAAGAATTCTAAACTGAGGAATTCCAAATGGCTGGGAAACATCTGAAAAAAATGTTCAACTTCCTCAATCATCAGGGAAATGCAAATCAAAACAACCCTGAGATTCCACCTCACACCTGTCAGAATGGCTAAGATAAAAAATCAGGTGACAGCAGATGCTGGCAAGGATATGGAGAAAGAGGAACACTCCTTCATTGCTGGTGGGATTGCCAGCTGGTACAACCACTCTGGAAATCAGTCTGGCGGTTTCTCAGAAAACTGGACATAGTACTACTGGAAGATCCAGCAATACCTCTCCTGGGTATATACCCAGAAGATATTCCAACTGGTAACAAGGACACATGATCCACTATGTTCCTAGCAGCCTTATTTTTAATAGCCAGAAGCCAGGTGTCCCTCAACAGAGGAATGGATACAGAAAATGTGGTACATTTACACAATGGAGCTATTAAAAACAATGAATTTATGAAATTCTTGAGTAAATGGATGTATCTGGAGGATATCATCCTGAGTGAGGTAACCCAATCACAAAAGAAGTCACTTAATATGCACTCACTGATAAGCGGATATTAGCCCAGAAACCTAGAATACACAAGATACAAGTTCCAAAACACAAGAAAAATCAACAAAGACCAATGTGTGGATACTTCATTCCTCCCTATAATAGGGATTAAAATATACATGGAAGGAGGTGCAGAGACAAAGTTTGGAGCTAAATGAAGAGATGGACCATCCAGAGAGTGCCCCACCTGGGTGGTCCATCACATAATCAGCCACCAAATGCAGACACTACTGCATACACCAGCAGGACATTGCTGAAAGGACCCTGATATAGCTGTCTCCTGGGAGGCTTTGACAGTCCCTGACAAATGCAGAAGTGGATGCTCACAATCATCTATAGGGCAGAACACAGGGTCCCCAATGTAGGAGCTAGAGAGAGTACCCAAGAGCTGTAGGGGTCTGCAACCCTACAGATGGAACAACAATATGAACTAATAAGAACCCCCAGTGCTAATGTCTCTAGATGCTTGTAGATGTGCTGCCAAGCCAGTAGTGTATGCTCTCTCCATTTTCTTTTTGTAGGAACTCAGAGCTATGAGTTTACCTCTTAGGGGTGCTTTCATTGTGTCCCATAAGTTTGGGTATGTTGTGGCTTCATTTTCATTAAACTCTAGAAAGTCTTTAATTTCTTTCTTTATTTCTTCCTTGACCAAGATATCATTGAATACAATGTTGTTCAGTTTCCACGTGAATGATGGTGTTCTTCTACTTATGTTCTTATTGAAGAACAGCCTTAGTCCATGTTGATCTGATAGGATGCAAGGGACAATTTCAATATTTTTGAATCTGTTGAGACCTGTTTTGTGGCCAATTATGTGATCACTTTTGGAGAAGGTGACATGAGGTGCTGAGAAAAAGGTATATCCTTTTGTTGTAGGATGAAATATTCTGTAGATATCTGTTAAGTCCATTTGTTTCATAGCCTCTGTTAGTTTGACTGAGTCTCTGTTTAGTTTCTGTTTCCAGGATCTGTCCCTTGATGAGAGTGGGGTGTTGAAGTCTCCCACTATTATTGTGTGCGATGCAATGTGTGTTTTAAGCTTTACTAAAGTTTCTTTAATGAAAGTGGCTGCCCTTGCATTTGGAGCATAGATATTCAGAATTGAGAGTTCCTCTTGGAAGATTTTGCCTTTGATGAGTATGAAGTGCCCCTCTTTGTCTTTTTTGATAATTTGGGGTTGAAAGTCTATTTTATTCGATGTTAGAATGGCTACTGCTCTTCTAAAGGTCCTGAGTTCAAATCCCAGTATCCACATGATGGCTTAAAACCCCCCAAAATGGGGTCTGATGCACTCTTATGGTGTGTCTGAAAGACAGCTATAGTGTACTTATGTATAAAAAAAAAAAGACAGCAAAAATTCAGGTGACAACAGATGCTGGCGTGGATGTGGAGAAAGGGGAACACTCCTCCACTGCTGGTGGGGCTGCAAGCTTGTTCAACCACTCTGGAAATCAGTCTGGCGGTACCTCAGAAAACGGAACATCGTACTACCGGAAGATCCAGCAATACCTCTACTTGGCATATATCCAGAAGATGCTCCATCTGGTAATAAGGACACATGTTCCACTATGTTCATAGCAGCCTTAATCATAATAGCCAGAAGCTGGAAAGAACCCAGATGTCCCTCAACAGAGGAATAGATACAAAAAATTTGGTACATTTACACAATGGAGTACTACTCAGCTATTAAAAACCATGAATATATGAAATTCCTAGGTAAATGGATGGATCTGGAGGGCATCATCCTGAGTGAGGTAACCCAATCACAAAAGAACTCACATAACATGTACTCACTGATATGTGGATATTAGCCCAGAAACCTAGACTACCCAAGATACAATTTACTAAACACATAAAACTCAAGAAGAATGAAGAGCAAAATGTGGACACTTCGCCCCTTCCTAGAATTAAGAACAAAGCACACATTGAAGGAGTTACAGAGATCATGTGTGAAGCTGAACCAAAAGGATGGACCAACCAGTGACTGTGGCTGCTGGGGATCCATCCCATAATCAGCCACCAAACATAGACACTATTGCATATGCCAGCAAGATAGTGCTGAAAGGGCCCTGATATAGCTGTCTCATGGGAAACTATACCAGTGCCTGGCAAACATGGAAGTGGATGCTCACAGTCAGCTATTAGATGGAACACAGGACTCCCAAGGAAGGAGCTAGAGAAAGTACCCAAGGAGCTGAAGATGTCTTCAACCCTATAGGTGGAAGAATAACATGAACTAACTAGTACTCCCTGAGCTCATGTCTCTAGCTGCATATATAGAAGAAGATGGCCTTGTTGTCCATCATTTGGAAGAGAGGTCCCTTGGTCATGCAGACTTTATATGCCCCAGTACAGGGGAACACCAGGGCCAAGATGTGGGAGTGGGTGGGTAGGGAAGCAGGGCAGGGATGGGGGAGGGTATAGGGAACTTTCTGTACAACACTTGAAATGTAAATGAAGAAAATATCTAATAAAAATTGGAAAAAAATTAAATTGTTAAACTAAAATAAATAAATACATAAATACATAAATACATAAATACATAAATTGAGGGAAAGGTCAAACAAGTACTGGCTGAGTTTGAGACCTATGCCATGTGAATTTATCCCCGACACTGTTAAGGATTTTTCTGCCATTCTTGCAGACATGAGCCTTGCATAACTGTCATATGAGAGGCTTTACCAAGCAACTAATGGCAGCAAAGGATGAGGCCTAGAGCCAAAGACTACATAGAAGTTGGGGAATTCCATGGAAAAGGGGAAGAATCAAAGGAGCCAGAAAGGTCAAGGATACTACAAGAAAGCATACAGAACCTGGGAACATTGGGGCAACAGTGACAAAGTGGGCCACCAATGCTGGTCTATCTACAGCAAAACTTTAGCTGATTTTGAAATCTTGGCTCAATCTTTTCAAGGTTTTCAAACTCTCTCTGCTTTCTTAGAATCCCATATATACTTAAGGCTATTTTGTTTATAAACAATTTGTTCAGAATCTTTACGAAACAGAAACTTCATCAATTGTCTTACCATATTGTAATGAGAACATATTATCTGTATATTCATATGTCTTGCATACACTTTATGATTCTATTTGCTGTTCTAGTTTGTATGCATGTTGATTATGGGTGTTAGTTCAATGTTGAAAAAATGTACTATAATTAGCCATTTTGTACAGAACCACATGGGTGATGTAGCTGAATTTTTGGTGAATTTTAGCTTGTTTAGTTGTAGGGAAACTGAATATTGACTTGTATGATGACTGTGATAAGATGGATTCCCACTGACATTATGTCTTTCCATTCTCTCTGCTGCTTTTCTAAAACATTCACTACTAGAGGGCCTTGAGTGTGGACACTGACCAGGGAGAAGTAAGATTAGATTCTTCATGCACATTAATTGAGAGTTTTCTTCTTGGATAACAATATGTGACAAAAAGAATCCAGACAGATTGTTTTCAGAGTCAATCAGTAGGAAATATAAGATATGTGTGAACTATGATGAGTGATGCTCCATGACCAGAAGTTACAGGTGCCTGGAGTATCCGCTATAGTTCTTCAGCATCTCTCATTTCATTATGTTACTTGTAAAAAGAAATTTGGGTGATTATTGAGCACACATAGAGACAAATACACCAATCAGGTAAAAGAGTGTTCTATCTGCTATTGGAAAGGATTTTGGGTGTTGATTCTACGGAGTAGCATCATGGAACCTGGTATAGGGAGGCAGAGGAGTGACCCAGTGATTCTGGAAGCTATCCTAACTCAGAGTTTCTACAGAGACAATGCAAAAGGCAGTTGCAAAAATGAATGTATCAGGTCTACTCCTTTCACATCTTTTCTTTGAGTGGGACCTCATGAGTCTAAATAAGTTACCTGACTGAGCAACGGTGGGAGGGTACTTATTGCATCCAGCCTACTCATTACTGGATTCACCACTCTCTGCTATGCCCTATCAGTGGACATCTAGGGAAACTTCCAACAATAAGGTCCTCTTCTCTCAGGCCTGATGAAATATTATGGGGCCCAATCTCAAGTTTTCATCAAAACTACAGTATAAAAACCTCAAAATATTGGCAAAAAAGACACATTGATCAATGAAATGAATTGAAGCATACACATACATAATAAGGCCACTTGACTTTTGACAAAGACATCAGAAATACAAAATGAAAAATGGTAGCATCTTCAACAAATGGTGCTGGTCTCACTGGATGTCTGTCTGCATCTAAAAGAATGCAAATGGATCTTGTTATGCCCAGATCATGGGGTCCCCACTGACCACCAGGAATCTAACACGAATGCAAAAGCAAAGAGTCTTTATTCAAGCTCGAGCTTGAACTCTCCAACATCTCCAATGCACTGGATGGGTGTGGAACATCCTGAGCTGGTGAAGCCTTTCCTTATTATCCCCTTTACACTGGGTAGGTAGGAAATTTTCCAACTTCGCAGTTACACAATTTTTTGATTCTTGAAAATTGCAGCTTGGCACATTTCTACTAACCAGAAATTATTTCAACTTTGTAGGAACAGTAATTAATTAAGCAATCTATTTTGAGGTGTTTTTGTTTTTGTTGTTGTTTTTTTTTTTATTCCAGTAACTGAGTTCAATCTAAGAGCAAGTTAAACATAAAATGGGGCCAAAAAGTAAAATGGAGTTTGAACATCTAAGCAGGTCCCTTCACCTATAACCCAGTGTAAATCTCAAGGGCAATGGATCAAAGAGCTCAATATAAAACCAAACAGGATGAATCTGACAAAAGGTAGCAGAGGGAAGAAAAGTGAACACACTGGCACAGGAGAAGACATTCTTTAAATCACAAAGAAAAAAAGTAAGAACAACAATTAACAAATGGGACCTCAGAAAACTGAAACTCATCTATAAGGCAAAGGGCAGCATCCTTGGACAAAACAGCAGCCTAGACATTAGAAAGAGATTTTATCAATTCCACATCAAATAGAGAACTAATATCCAAAATATATAAAGAACTCAAGTAACTAGACTTAAAAAAATCCAATCATCCAATTTAAAAATGGGTTACAAATCTAAACAGAGGATTCTAAATGAAGAAAACTCAAACAGCCAAGAAACACTTAAAAAATGTTCAACACTCTTAGCCTACAGGAAAATCAAAATCAAAATCACTTTAAGAACCACTCTTATACTTGACAAAATAGGCAAGAATTAGTAATACAATAAAAGCTCATGCTGGAGAGGATATGGAGCAAAAGAAACACTCCTCCATTGTTGGAGGGAGTAAAATCTTGTACAAAAACTAAGGAAATCATTGTGTCAGTTCCTCAAATTGATGGTAATCAAACTACTTCAAGATCCACCCATACCATTCTAGGGCATATAGCCAAAGGACACAGCAACCTGCCCAAGGACCATGTTCACTGTATCTTTATCCATATAGCCAGAGATTGGAATCAACCTGCATAACCTTCAAAAGTAGAATAAAGAAAGAAAATATGGTACATTTACACAAAGGAGTATTACTCTGCTCAAGAAGTTAGACTCCAAAAAACTAAAGCCAATTAATAAAATGGGGTACAGAGCTAAACAGGATTCTCAACAGAATGGCTGAAAAGCACTTAAAGCTCAACATCTTTAATCATTAGGGAAATGCAATTCAAAATGACCCAAGATTTCACCTTACACTAAACAGAATGGCTAAGACCTCAAACTCAAACATCAGTACATGTTGGACAGGATGTGGGGAAAGAGGAACAAACCTCCATTGCTGGTGGGATTGCAAGCATGTACAACGGCTTTCAAAGTCTATCTGGTAGCGAAGATTCAGCTATACCACTCCTGGGCATATATCCAAAAGATGCTCCACTATATCACAAGGATATATGCTCCACTATGTTCATAGCAGCCTTATTTATAATAGCCAAAAGCTAGAAACAACCCAGATGTTCCTCAACAGAAAATGTGGTACATTTACACAATGGGATACTACTCAGCTATTAAAAATGAAGACATCACAAACTTTGCAGGCAAATGGATGGAACTAGAAAATATCATGCCGAGTGAGGTAACCCAGACCCAAAAGGACATATATGGTATACACTAACTGATAAGTGGATATTCACCCAAAAACTCATAATATCCATGATACAACTCACAGACCATATGAAGCGTAACAAAAAGGAAGGCCAAAGAGTGGATTCTTCAATCACACTTAGAAGGGGGGACAACATAATCACAAGAGTCAGAGATAGGGAGGGACCTGAGTGGGAGGGGGAGGGAGGAAAAAATTGGTGGGTGGGGACAGAATCAGGTATGGGAATAGATATGAGAGAAATCCAGAGGGTTAGGAGAATCAATAGAAATATGTAGCAGTGGGTGTGGAGAAGAGACCTGGTACTTTCTACTGGGATGTTAGAGCCTTCCAAGAGCTAATGGGGAAGACAGTAGCCAAAATGCCTAACAGTGGGGAGATACAAAGTGAAGAGACCACCTCCATTAGATAGACATGGCCCCCACTTGAAGGATGGGGTTACCCATCCATCTCAAAATTTTTAACTCAGAGTTGATCCTGTCTAAAGGAAACACAGGGATATATATATAGAGAGAGAGAGAGCAGAGACTGAAGGAAAGGCCATCCAGAGACCTTGGGAACCATTTCATCTGCAGACACTAAACCTGTATGCAGAGACTACTGCTGATGCCAAGGTATGCTTGCAGACAGGTGCCTGGTATGAATGTGCTCTGAGAGGCTCTGCCCATACCTGACTAAGACAGATGCAGATACTTACAGCCAGCCAGTGGATTGAGCCCGAGAACCCCAATGGAAGAGTTAGAGGAAGGAAAGAAGGTGCTAAAGGAGATTGAAACCTATCAGGAAGAACAACAGCATCAACAAATCAGAACCCCAAGGAGCTCCCAGGGACTAAACCACCAACCAAAGAGTATAAATGGGTGGGTCCATGGCTCCTTCTACATATGTAGCAGAGAACTGTCTTATGTGACATTAGTTGGGGGGGGGGTGATGCTTTTGGTCCTGTGGAGGCTTGATGCCCAGAGAAGGGGGTGAGGCAGCAGTGGGTGGGTGAGAACTCTCTAAGAGGCAAAGAAGAAGGAAGCTGGGGTGGAGGGTTCAGAGAGGAGAGATTGGGAAAAGGGACAACACTTGAAATATAAATAAAATAATTAATTTTTAAAAACCCTGACAAAATGTTTCATATCTCCAGAGCTCCCAATGTCTCGAAGGCTGTCACTATGGCTCATTACAAAGCCACCAACTATATAAAAATAAAAAAAAAAATACAAATTGCTAAGATCTGGCCATTTTGACTGAGCAACCATAGTGACAGGAGCCAGAGCAGCAGCTAAGGTTGTCCTCGTTTCCCCTCCCCCTTCCCTTTTCTGGCTGATTTCCCAGGCCCTGCATTACACAGTCCCAGTTCTGCCATGTCCCAGAAACAAGAAGAAAACCCTGTGGAGGAGACCGGTGAGAAGCAAGATACACAGGAGAAAGAAGGGATTCTGCCTGAGAAAGCTGAGGAGGCAAAGCTAAAGGCCAAATATCCAAGCCAAGGACAAAAGCCTGAGGCTCCAGAGAGGGGTATGGGACACCCTTATACTGAGGCATCTTGGATGAAGTCTGTAGAGGTTCTACAGCATGCTTTTCTCATAAGTTCTTTGACTCAGGAGACTACAACATGGCCAAAGCCAAGATGAAAAACAAGTTGCTGCCGAGTGCAGGAGCAGATACAAACCTGGTGACTGGTGACAACATCACCAACCCACAGGACTTGCCCCAGAGGAAGTCCTCACTTGTTACCAGCAAGCTTGCGGGGTAACCTGGGCCCCTCTCTTCCCCTTCCTCACCCACTGGACTGTTACATACTGTAGGCAGGGAATGGGTACCTAGTCAGAGCTCAGCTTGCCATTCAGGGGAGACATTCTACTGGGGCTTAGGTTGAAGAGGGGCTCTGAGTTAATCTCTTTGGGTAAATGAAACTTGTACACCCTCATGATGGCCAGTAGAGACCCAAGAGTAGGAACGACTAGGAGTGCAGAGTGCTGCAGCTTTTCCTGTGGTGAGAAATGTGGAAGATACAAGTCCTTAGACAGGATGTTGTAGAGCAGTGTGACAGGTTCAGTGCTCCAAAGCTGAAGTGACATGCTGGGAAAGGTAAAGTGAAGGAGATGCTCTCTATGCTTCTAAGTGTGTTGTCCCCTAGGCCTCTGCTTTGTGTTCCCATCATGGGTGTTTAGGGGACCTTCAAAGGAGAGGGGATTTGCTTGCTTAAAACTACAGGGCCTACTTAACCCTTCTTCTGTGTTCCTCCAACAGTTGCCCTGCTTCTCAAGGAGAGAAAAGTTTAACAGATGTTAGCTACTTATGAAAAGAAAATGGTATCATTTCTCTTCCAGCATGTTGCTTTTTGAAAGTATTATGCGATAATGAAAAGAGTGTAGGGGTTGAAATACTTGGGCTGTAGTTCTTGTCACGCTCAAAAGCACTGATGTGTGAGCTTGGCCAGGTCTGTAGCCTCTCTGGATTGATGCTGTTCCTCATCTGAAAACAGATGGAAACACATGTAGGATAACTCTGACTCTAAAGTCCTACGCCTGTCATAGCCTTCTGGTCATCATAAAACCAAAATTGAGGCAGGCCCATGGCTGAGCCTCAGCTCTGTAAAGCCAGAAGTGCTATATGGGACGAGAGAGTTTGAGATTCAGGGGCCATAGCTTCCAACAACAATCTCATAGGTATCATAGCCTTTTTGAGAGAGAAAGGGAACAGACCTGCAAAGACTGGCCCTAGATGTGTCTTGACTCTGCCCACTTTCCTGGGTCTGCTGTCTACCCTAGCTGCTACAAACCTGTTCTGGCAGAAGAACGGATGGGCCTGAGGTGACAGGCCCACTGATGTGGCATCTTGTTTGAGTGTATATTAGACATGGAGGAAGAAGGGATGAAGGGAGCTGGTCCCTAGAGCTTAGAGCTGCTGCCAGCTGGAGCAGCTGGTCCTTAGCAGATGATTTACTGGTGGAGGCTGGAGAGAGGGCACAGGAAGGGAGGCAGCACCTGTCTTACTGTGTCATCACTAGTTTGACCTGGATCTTACTGAATGCCACCTGCTTGTCACTGGCAGAGAGGACCAGAGTGAGAACAACATAAAAGTCTTTACACCTAGTAAAGATTACAGTTTAAAAAATGTCTTCCCTAAGACCCTGGAATGCTGACATCAATAAAAGAGGAATGCATAAAAGACATGAATACTGAGTTACTGCTAGCATGTTTTTACTCAAACATGTGAAGAAATATAAAAGGATGTTTCTAATATTTGAAATACCAAAATCATACTGACATTTTGAAATACAGAGATATTCTTCTGAAAATTCATAAAATGAGAAACCAAAAAGAATTTAAAAAATTATGACAGAAGGATCAAACTGAAGGGTGATTTCAAAATATATTAAAACTACAGCAGTGCAAAACACTGAGAGTTGACAGGAAGACAGATGACAGCAGAGATCAAAGGGAAGGTAATAGAGTCAGAGTTTAATACTAGTAGAGACATTAAACAAATCTTATCAAAATTCTGCTGGCATTATTTTAGGAAACGGAGAAATTAATCATAAGAGAATTTAAAGGAACTACAAAGCACTCCAAAACTCCAAGACCAGAAAAAACTAAGGCATCTAGTGTTCTGACTAAACAATATATTAAAATGATAATGTGGAAAACATTTAACATTGGTAAGAAGACATGGCCAGTGATGAGAATGGGAGAGGACAGCATCCCTCACATACAAAACCAAATTAAATGATCTTTGGCTCTGAGTATTAATTCTCACATAGAGAGTGTTCTACTACATACAAAGGGAAGATTATGATATTAGTCTCAGTGCAATTATCTAAAAACAATTGAAATGAAATAGAATCTGTCTGAACCAATTCCATGTTCTCTTTCCACTGTCAGTTGAGCCTGCCCACCCCCAAGTCTTCCTCATTCCCTCTAACATACCTGGATCCTTTGCTACAGCTTCTTCTCTTCACCACCCAGGGCTCTTGGTTCAGACTCACAGTTGAGCAGGACTGCCTGAGGAATGTGACACCTGCATATGGCAAAGAGTCTTCAGAAAGTACCCAGAAATTTTCATGCAATAAAAATATATAATATCTCCAAACAGATAAACATGAAAGAGAGAGAAAATGTCACAACTAAAAATGTGTCTTTTCCTGTAAGGATGTGAATGTACTCTGTAAGATGTGAGACTCACTCACACACAGCTCAGACACGTGCAGAGTCATTCTACCAGGAATCCTGAGGAGGAGCTGGGGAGACTGCAAGAAAACTATTGTCACCCACAGAAACCAGACTGCTGCACGTGTCCAAACAGAGATCTCTGCAAAAATCCCTGTCAGCAGGATCTAGACATTGCCACTCCTCCTTCAAGAAGTCCATGGTCACAGCACTGTATGTTAACAAACCCTGAAATTAAAAACAACTGTTTGGCTACATGTGCTTTTCTGAACAAGGAGCCAATTTGTGATACAGTGAGTGATTATAATTATTCAAAATATGCTTTCTAAAAATTTAATCTACTGTGGGTTTTCTAATTTTACAAATAGTTTGGTCTGATACACTCACATGGCAATACTGTGTTTGCCTAGACCACAACATACAAAGACACGTTTCTGATTTCTGTACTTACATCCTAAACTGAATACAGCTCAGATGAAAAAAATGCATGGACACTAAAAAGTCTGTCTCTAAATGATAACGTGTACAGCAATAAGGGTTGTGTTCGATAAAGTACATTTTCCACTTTAATAAAATCTGCACTGTTTCTTCGAATAAGTGTAACATACAAAGATCTCTATGCGGATACCTATTAAACAGGGCTGAAGGCGTTCTCAATAAGCAAACTAGTAAAAGAACTGAGCTAGAAAGCACGGAACTTACATTCCTGGAGCTTTGTAACTGACACAACAGCAAACGCAGATAACGCAACTGCTCTGCCAGATTTTAGGATGAATGAAAAAGCCACGATAAACCCCAGTTCACAGGACCTGAAACTTCCGGACAACCATAATATATCCCAAACACAGTTGTGAGAGCGCCATCCTGAAGAGCAGATGAGGAAAAGACACCCATTCAGCTCTAGTCCTGCAGCTCCTCTGACCTGGGAGGTTCCAGCGTCGCCCTGCTGCAGTTTCAGACGCTGCGCTGCTGACTGCTGCCTCTCCCAGTCCCACAGCCAGGAAACGGGGTCTGAGGAGAATTTTCCAGGATCCAGAGAGATCTAGGACACCCGTTCTCTCTGGGAAACCAGCCCACGACTAGGGACCACGTAATGCATTCACGTAGTGAGGATTCTCCTGTCACTCCCGGCAGGAGATCTTTGTCAGTCATTGGGGCAGCTCTCGTAGACCCGCCCACCACACCCCGCTTCCGGTGACGTACCTCCTCTGAAGACTATCAGCACTTAATTGTTTTTGTAGAGTCTACCCAGCTTCTTACTCTTCACTGTCACTTTCCGGGTTTCCCCCTCCCCTCGGGGATTCTGGTTCCTTTCACTCAGTCTCAGGCTTCCAACCACACTGCTCCAGCTGTCAGGCTGTCCTGGAAGGACGCTGCACCCTAATATCTGATAGTGAGTTCTAAACTTCTCAGCTAGTAGATAGGCAGCTTCACTTGTTGGTTTGGAATACAAGCCTCCTGGGCTAAAAAACGCACAGCGAAATATAACCAGCATCCTAAATTCCGTTTTCCTTTGTTCCATTCCCAACACAAAATACTAAAAATAAATAAAAAAGCTTGACTCCCTCCCAAAGCCTGACTCAAAATATACTTGAAGAATATGAAGGACTAATCATATGAAGATATGGATTAAAAGGGTTGGGACAGAGAATGATGAGAGGGGAGCTGTGGCACTCCAGGAACAAAGGTGACTATAGAAAGTGAAACCAGGAATGATTTAGCCACACTTTGGTCTTCCTTCTTGTTAATTTTCTTGTGTTTTGCAAATTGTATCTTGGGTATTCTAAGTTTCTGGACTAATATCCACTGATCAGTGAGTGCATATCAAGTGACTTCTTTTGTGATTGGTTTACCTCACTCAGGATGATATCCTCCAGATACATAATTTGCCCAAGAATTTCATAAATTCACTGTTTTTAATAGCTGAGTAGTACTCCATTGTGTAAATGTACCACATTTTCTGTATTCATTCCTCTGTTGAGGGACATCTGGGTTCTTTCCAGTTTCTGGCTATTATAAATAAGGCTGCTATGAATATAGTGGAGCATGTGTCCTTATTACCAGTTAGAACATCTTCTGGATATATGCCAAGGTGAGGTATTGCAGGATCTTCCTGTAGAACTATGTCCAATTTTCTGAGGACAGGCCAGACTAATTTCCAGAGTGGATGAACAAGCTTACAGTCCCACCAGCAATGGAGGAGTGTTCCCCTTTCTCCACATCCTTGCCAGCATCTGCTGTCATCTGAGTTTTTGATCATGCTTACTAGAGTGAGGTGGAATCTCAAGGTTGTTTTGATTTGCATTTCCCTGATGATTATGGATATTGAACATTTTTTCAAGTGCTTCTCAGCCATTCTGTATTCCTCACTTGAAAATTCTTTGTTTAGCTCTGTACCCCATTTTTAATGGGGTTATTTAAATTTCTGGAATCCAGCTTCTTGAGCTCTTTGTCTATATTGGATATTAGTCCCCTATTGGATTTAGGATTGGTTAAAAATCCTTTCCCAATCTGTTGGTGGCCTTTTTGTCTTATTGACAGTGTTTTTTTGCCTTACAGAAGCTTTGCAATTTTATAAAGTCCCAATATCAATTCTTGATCTTACAGCACAGGCCATTGCTGTTATGTTTAGGAATTTTTCCCCTGTGCCAATATTTTCAAGGGTTTTCCCCACTTTCTCCTCTATAAATTTCAGTGTCTCTGGTTTTATGTGGAGTTCTTTGAACCATTTAGACTTGAGCCTTGTACAAGGAGATAAGAATGAATCAACTCACATTCTTCTACATGATAACTGCCAGCTGTGCCAGCACCATTTGTTGAAAATGCGGTCTTTTTTCCACTGGATGGTTTTAGCTCCCTTGTCAAAGATAAGGTGACCAAAGCTGTGTGGGTTCATTTCTGGGTCTTCAATTCTATTCCATTGGTCTACCTGTCTGGCGCTGTACCAGTACCATGCAGGTTTTTTTTTTTTTTTCACAATTACTCTGTAGTACAGCTTGAGGTCAGGCATGGTGATTCCACCAGAGATTTTTTTATTGTTGAGAATAGTTTTCGCTATCTTAGGTTTTTTATTGTTCCAAATGAATTTTCAAAATGCCCTTTCTAACTCAGTGAAGAACTGAGTTGGAATTTTGAAGGGGATTGCATTGAATCTGTAGATTGCTTTCAGTAGATAGCCATTTGGACTATATTAATCCTGCCAATCCATGAGCATGGGAGATCTTTCCATCTTCTGAGATCTTCTTCAATTTCTTTCTTCAGAGACTTGAAGTTCTTATCATACAGATCTTTCACTTCCTTAGTTAGATGCACACCAAGGTATTTTATATTGTTTGTGACTATTGTTAAGGGTGTTGTTTCCCTAATTTCCTTCTCTGCCCATTTATCCTTTGTGTAGAGAAAGGCCATTGATTTGTTTGAGTTAATTTTATATCCAGCTACTGCACTGATGCTGTTTATCAGGTTTAGGAGTTCTCTGGTGGAATTTTTAGGGTCACTTATATATACTATCATATCATCTGCAAATAGTGATATTTTGACTTCTTCCTTTCCAATTTGAATCCACTTTATCTCCTTTTGTTGTCGAATTACTCTGGATAGGATTTCAAGTACTGTATTAAATAGGTAGGTAGAAAGTGGGCCACCTTGTCTAGTCCCTGATTTTAGTGGGATTGCTTCAAGTTTCTCTCCATTTAGTTTGATGTTGGCTAATGGTTGGCTGTAGATTGCTTTTATTATGTTTAGGTATGGGCCTTAAATTCCTGATCTTTCCATGACTTTTATCATGAATGGGTGTTGGATTTTGTCAAATGCATTCTCAACATCTAAAGAGATGATCATGCGGTTTTTGTCTTTAAGTTTGTTTATATAGTGAATTACATTGATGGATTTCCATATATTAAACCATCCCTGCATCCCTGGGATGAAATTTACTTGATCATGATGGATGATGGTTTTGATTTGTTCTTGGATTTGGTTTTAGAGGATTTTATTGAGCATTTTTGCATCGATAAGAGAAATTGTTCTGAAGTTCTCTTTCTTTCTTGGATCCTTTGTGTGGTTTAGGTATCAGAGTAATTGTGGCTTCATAAAATGAATTGGGTAGAGTACCTTCTTTTTCTATTATGTGGAATAGTTTGAGGAGAGTTGGAATTAAATCTTCTTTGAAGGTCTGATAGAACTCTGCACTAAACCCATCTGGTCCTGAGCTTTTATTGGTTGGAAGACTATTGATGACTGCTTCTATTTCTTCCTGGACAAAAGATACATAATCATTATAGTAAGCCTTTATTGGCCCTAGAGCTGAGAACATATCTACCTTCTATTCTATTATTGTGTCATTTTGCAGCTGTTAATCCTGTCATATTTTCCTATGGTTTATCTGGGCTGCTTTTAACTCCAATTAGCCAGCCAAAATGGCCATTATTCTAAGACTCTTAGCCCATATGGTTTCTTCAGCCTACATCTTCTTCTTTCTCCCAACAGCTCTTCTTTATTCCCCTCTCCCAAGCCTATCTCTCTTCTGCCAGTTATTGGCTGTAGGCATGTTGATTTGCCAGTTGGGGATAAATTGGGAGGCAAGGTTATATAGTTTGACTTGGGTGTCTGCAGGTACTCTGATCCCTAGGAGAAACTAGGCTTTGGGGCTACTATTTAGCATTAAAATATAAGCAAAAACGCAAACCTCAAGAGCATACCGAAAAAACAGCATTTTTTGAAGCAATTGTGCAATTTTGCTGATTTGAAATTTATCCCTTAGTGCTAAAGTTGGCTATAATTAGTATATCTGCAGTATCTCCAAATATTTTTCAGTTTTTATTAGTTTCCATTCCCATCAGGAATTAAAATAAGGATATACTTTGCTATTTCCTGAACTTTGTTTCTGGCTTTATTCCAGTCAGAAACACCAGAATTTATTTAGACAAATATAACAACAATTGACAGTCATTCCTAGCTTGCATGCAGAATGATGAGTTTAAAATGATTCTCCCCCACTCATACTTGGCTATATTTTGTTATTTGTTTTGTTTTGTTATTTTTATTTTCTTTTATGTGTATGGCTCTTTTGACCTAGTGTATTTCTATTGAAAACATGTGTCTGCTTCCTCTGAGATCACATGGAGCATTAGATAATCTTAAAGTAAAATGAAAAATGGTTGTGACCCAGAATATTGGTGCTCATGTTCAAAGCCAGGTACTCTAGAATTTCTGTAACTGCTCTTCCCCACTGCATCATCTCTCCAGCCACTAATTTGCTTTCTTCATGCTAGAACCTCTATCCAGCTAGTGTAAGATTGAATATCTTTTGGGTTCTAGTTTGTGAGTGCCTCACGACCAAAAAATATGGACATATTTATGAACATTTTGGTGGGCTATTGAAGTCTTTTAAGATAGATTCACTGGGATATCCTAATTTATGTAGAAAACTGATGATTCAAGTTTATGAATCCCATATTCATCAATATTAAGAGGGCATTTTTCAATCACAAAAGATTCTGATGGTGTTTTCTGGATATGTATGAAATCATACCATCATTGAAAAGAAGAGTTGACTATTTTGCTCTATTAAATATCTCTGTGTTTCACCTATTTTTAAAGTTTTTTTGTAGCTAGTTTATTTATTGTTGTTGTTGTCATCATCATTGTTGTTATTGTTACATGTGTATGAATATTTGTTCTTCATGAATGTGTGTGTCCCACCCATGTACTATGTATACAGAGGTTAGAAGATGGCATGGAATATCTTGGAAATAGAATTATAGTTTTGGGCTGTCATTTGTTTGTTGGTATAGAAGCCATGACCTCTGGAAGAACAACTTGTCCTCCTAATCATTATTTTTTATACCATCCGCCTGTAACTAAGTGAAAGCTATATTAAGTGCAGTTGAGAAGAATGTGACCTTTTGTCTTGGTACAGTCTCAATTCAATAATGTACATTTTTTTTTCTTTCTGAACTAGAAACCAAGATTGAGAAATAAACTATTTATTTTTATACATGTGTTTAATCTGTTAAAACTCCTACATGGGATTTTGTGGCAAAGTCTTTTTGAATATCGGTGGGTGAAATGCTGTTCTTACTGAGGTTATATTTCTTAGGGTTTTAATCCAGAAGGTGTTTAATCACTGTGGCTGCTGAATTGTGGTTTATATTGTTCTACTTTCCTTATTTGGGATAGTGCTTCCTTCTATTTGACTTGATGATTCCAGTTCTCTCATATTCTTTATTGCTTACATGAAATTTACTACTACCTTTGTCCTCATGGATAATTCATGTCTGACTCTTTTGTGCATATTTTCATCTGTTTAGAGTGTAAGTAGAGCCTTGTATGAAAAACATGTCTTATTTTTTGACTACATTCCAATACACTTCCTAAAAATCAATTTTACCAGTCACTTTTTCTGAATGTACTGTGACAGTTGAAAATTACTTTCTTTCAGGGCTTTAAAATGTATCACTCTATGCTCTCCTGACTTCAAAATGTGGGGAAATATTTGTAACTATTGTATTTTCTAAACCCCTGCTCATATTAAAGAATAGAAGACAGTTGGAGGATATATGTATGTTGTTACAGCACTTAGATGTGAGAACAGCAGAATGTGTCTGGCAAATTATCCCAGGAAGTAGTAGAAGAGACTTCGGTGGTCTCCTACAAATCAGGAGTCCCAGAGTCCCAGTGCCTGAACAATATACATGAGTATTTGAAGCAGATCTTGATAAAATAAGTGATAGTGACCTTTGAGTGGAACTCTCAATACTGCAGAAAGATTCAGAAGCAGCTTGGTATTTTAGGAACTGTGACTTCTGGATTTTAATATAGAAGCCCTGGACTTCATAGTGGACGCATGTAAAAAGGTTATTCATCATATGCCAGAATGACCTCTTGTTCACCATCCATGAAATGAGAAATATCCCTTTCCAGTTAAAGACAGGGTCAGAATTAAGTCAGGGAACACATTTTGTTCCGATATTTAGTATTTCTGAAATTAAAACACAGCATCACTGGAGTAGGAAGTATTGATGGGCTTGCTACTAAATTTGACATTACTCAGCTTGTATGTTGCATACAAGGATCATGAAGACATATACTCTGTAAAGTCTCATGATTATTTCCCTTGAAATTTTATGTAATGGTATGCTAATAATTTCTTAACATCCTGATGCTTGCCATAAATCTCCTCTGCATGAAATTTTATATACTGTAAATTCATGACAGCATTATATTTTTTCCTGGCTCTCAAAGGTCTGTTTTTTATATCTTACAGTTGTGAGTGAATTTTCAAACACATTCACTAGCAATTACCCCAATATTTTCACTCATCATGGTTGTTAGAATCTTTATGGTATAATATTCCAATACAGTATTAGCTTTTTTGTTTTCTTTGCTATTGTGGCCATTACAAAGCTCCTGGAGTTTACTTTCATCCATGCTTTGTACTGCCCTTGTTCTACCACTTATAATTTGAAGTGTGGACTTTCCATCTTGAACTCCCAAGAGAGCTTGCATGGTTACCCTCATTATTTCCTATCCTCTCACTCCTTATGCAAAATTTTATACCAATAATCCTGGTTGTATTTCATGTATGTCTTGAGGCAGGTTTTTTTTTGTGGGTGGACTGGGTGTCATTTATTCATAATACATAAGCAAACTGCCCTTATGTATTCCACATTAAATATATCATTCCATGCTATCCTATCTGTGACAGTGTTGACAAGATTCCTGATCATTTTAGTTTGCTGGACAATGTTTTGGCATTGTCCATCGGGAGTTTTATTAATTTTGACTCTGTGAAATTTTGTCAGGAATTCCAGTCTTTGTTCCTAAGACAGAAACTCAGAGCAGAGCAACAAGAAGAATGACTGCTTCTCTGGTAAATACACCCCAGATTAGTCACATGTCCATATGTCTTTGAAAATTGTATGTCTTATTGAACCCATTCAAAACTTTAATTATCTACATCTGGTAATGTTATCTAAAGTATTTATGTTCTGTGATTTATCTTCATTTTCATTTCTGATAATAAAAATGATTATAGTACCATCTTGTTCTAGTATACTTTCCCTTGATAGTAGAGCATAACATAAATTTCCTCAGACTTAAGGCATGCAATTCTGGAAAGGAATCTATTATAGTTGATACTCAATGAATATAATGTCCAATTTTGACATCAAACAAGCATGTGTTCTTTTATATTAGTGAAGAAGAAAGGTCTTGCCTGCCATATATATTATATTTCAGTAGTGATCAGTTACTTAGAAAAAAGCTTATGAATTTGCATCTGCATATACATGGATAGTGACTTCAATGAGCAATATATGGAAGAATAGAATTTATGATATATTAGTATTAGAATTTTGCATTCCTTGTTTTACTTATTTTTATTCTAGAACATTTGCAGCATTGTACTAGGCCCAGGATATCAACTGAGAAGGTCAGAACAAACTGCTGAAAAGATTGAGCCTGTGTCCACATCTGAGCAAGGTTGACATTGTAGAATTTTGAAGCATAGTGTTGCTCATCATTACTTGACCATGTGTGATGTGACACTTGGATTTTGTTAATTCATCAAGGAATATTCCTGTACCTAGACCTCAAATGTGTACAATATATTCTTTAAAACTTTGCTGATTGTGAGACTATTTTGCTATCCTGTTTCACAGAGTGGAAATACACAAAAGACTTTGACTAGATTAGGAAACATCTCTTAATGAAATTAAACTTCAATTTTGTTTTATGTTCTTTGGTACATTTTCCTGACTCTATGCATATGTGATTGGTATTCTTCTTGCATGTTGAGAGCAGAGAGCATTAGGTCTCATAGAACTAGATTTCATATTCTGTTTTATACTGCCATGATGGTTCTGGCCAGCAAATTACATATTAGAGGACTTTAAAAGACATTATAGAATCCAATCTACAAACAGAATTTTCAGATGCATTGATGGAGGCAAATCTGTTCTTTGTTGCTCAGTTTTAGAAAATATCAGGGAGTCATAAAAAGCAGAGATGTGAATATGTACACTATATTATGTCATTCTGTTTATTATCTATAGAAGATGCTTAACTTCTGACACACCTCTATGTCCCTTCTAGAAAATTTTTGTCCTTTAATATTTGCCATGTCTCTTACATATCATATATCTTATTCTTTGTGTCCTTTATAAGTAGGAAAACATTTTTGTCCAACATCACATGATAAATTGGGAATTTTCTATTACAGTGTTTGTTAACATTCAGGGATGTGGCTGTGGAATTCTCAGTGGAGGAGTGGGAATATCTGAAGTGTTCTCAGAGGGCACTGTATACAGATGTGATGATGGAGAGTTACAGTAATCTATTCCTTTTGGGTGAGAATACTCTTCTTGTAGAATTCCAAATTAATCCTGTTAATTTACATATCTTTTGTAGATGGAAACTCTGAAATGTCTAGAGACTTACAGAATAAAGAATAATAACCAGTACTGTATCCTGTATAGTCTCTATTACCCATTTACCAAATTTTCAATCAAAACTTTAAAGTTCAAGAATATGGCACCTTTATAGAAAGGAAGTATATTGTTTTATACATAATAATTGGAATCTTAAAATTTGCTATTGCATTCCATTGTTCACCCATTTCTGAATTTTAAAAGGCAAATTATATTAAATAGAGCAGCATCTGTTTTGTGAAGCTTTTGTTTTTAGTGTATTTATTTACCTTTTGGCATGTCTCTCTGTGTTTGTTCCTGTTACACCATGACTTTTTCTTAGCACTTTTAAAGTAGAAGTAATTATATATGGTGAGTTCCATGCCATTGTGAATTACATAATAAATTCCTAGCTGATCTTGTTAATATGATCATTCACATAGTTTCTATCTCAGAATTATTTTTGCTTGATCACCTTTTTTTCCTACCTTCTTTAAGGGTCAGTGTTTAAATACATATTAGAAGGCTCTCATATTTCAGTTACTTGATACAGATTAAATTTGACATTCTTCTTAGCACCCATTTAATGACTGTGAAACAGAAAAGATATTTTTCCTTTAGAATGGCTAATTTACTTTTCTTTGTGAACTTAAAGAAACACCCATTATTGAATCTCTTACTCATGTATTAATCTCTTTCTTTCCTAATTGTACTTTTTTACAGATAATTTTCTTAAATGTGAGAAGGTGTTGGATCAAGGCACAAAGCATATTGTCCACAAGCATGTGAGTATTCAAGAAAAGTCTTACAAATATAATGAGCATGATTCATGAATCCCAAGGTACACCTTCCAGAACTGAACATAAAGATGAGTCTGTCAAAATATCAAACCTAAACAGAAAAAATATTTGGGAAGATTGGTATAGCTGTCTGATGAGAGGCTGTGACAGTTCCTGACAAATACAGAGGAAAATGCTAGTAGCCAGCCATTGAACTGAGCACAGGGTCCCCAATGGAGGAGCTAGAGAAAGGGCCCAAGGAGCTGAAGGGGTTTGTAGCCCCATAGGAGGAACAACAATATGAACAAACCAGTACGCCCAGTGCTCCCAGGGACTAAACCACCAACCAAAGAGTACACATTGAGGGGCCCATGGCTCCAACTGTATATGTAGCAGAGGATGGCCTTATTGGACATCAGTGGGAGAAAAGGACCTTTGTCCTGTGAAGGCACTTTGCCTCAGTGTAGAGGAATGCCTGGACATGGAAGCAGGAGTGGATAGGTTGGTGACCTGGGTAGGGGGCTTGGGATAGGAGATTTTCAGAGGGGAAAATAGGGAAGGGGATAACATTTGAATTGTAAATAAAGAAAATATCTAATAAAAAAGTAAAGAAAAAAAGTATCTCTAGTCTTTGAAAAAAACAGATCGAGGATGATATTAAATAGCCTACTTTTGTAGTCAAGCAGATCATTTACTGAATGGAGGCAGCCAACATTCCATCCATGAAAACTTCATCCCCAAATTTGCACTGCCTACAAGATGTGCGGTTATAAAGATGGACCAGTGATTGATAGAATGACCAGTCAATGACTAGTTCAATATGAAACTCATCTCATGGGAGAGAATCAGGGTTGGGGTTGCAGCAGAGTGGTCAAGGATACCACAAGACAACCTACAGATTTAACTAACCTGGGCCCCTGGGGGTTTACAGTGACTAACCAAAGTGCATACTTGAGTTGGATCTAGGCCACTTATGTAGTAGATATGCATCTTGGTCTTTATATAGGTGGCCATCTCTGACTCTGTTTTCTGGAGGAAAGGATCAGGATGTAAAGTGAATACATTTAAAAAAATTTTTTTGAATCAGATATCATTTCTGTTCTTTTCTTCTACCATGATTTTTGGTTGCACATATAAGAATCTGTTTTTTTTTTAGAGAGTTTCTTCATTTACATTTCAAGTGTTACCCAAAAGTCCCCTATATCCTCCCCCTGCCCTGTTCCTCTACCCTCCTTCTCCTGCTACTTGATCCTGGCATTCCCCTGTACTGGGGCATATAAACATTGCTAGACCAAGGGCCTTTCTTCCCCAATAATGGCAAACTAGGCCATCTTCTAATACATATGCAGCTAGAGACATGAGCTTTGGGAGTTTTGATTAGTTCACATTGTTGTTCCATCTATACGGTTGCATAACCCTACAGCGCTTGGGTACTCACTCTAGCTCCTACATTGGGGACCCTGTGTTCTGCCCAATAGATGATTGTGAGCATCCACTTTTGCGTTTGTCAGGAACTGTCAAAGCCTCCCAGGAGACAGCTATATCAGGGTCCCTTCAGCAATGTCCTGCTGGTGTATGCAGTAGTGTCTGCGTTTGGTGGCTGATTATGTGATGGACCACCCAGGTGGGGCACTCTCTGGATGGTCCATCCTTTCATTTTAACTCCAAACTTTGTCTCTGCACATCCGTCCATGTATATTTTAATCCCTATTCTAGGGAGGAATGAAGTATCCACGCATTGGTCTTTCTTGATTTTTTTTATGTTTTGGAACTTGTATCTTGGGTATTCTAGGTTTATGGGCTAATATCCGCTTATCAGTGAGTGCATATTAAGTGAGTTCTTTTGTGATTGGGTTATCTCACTCAGGATGATATCCTCCAGATACAACCATTTACTTAAGAATTTCATAAATTCATTGTTTTAAAATAGCTGAGTAGTACTCCATTGTGTAAATGTACCACATTTTCTGTATCCATTCTTCTGTTGAGGGACATCTGGGTTATTTCCAGCTTCTGGCTATTATAAATAAGGCTGCTATGAACATAGTGGAGCATGTGTCCTTGTTACCAGTTGGAATATCTTCTGGGTATATGCCCAGGAGAGGTATTGCTGGATCTTCTGGTAGCACTATGTCCAGTTTTCTGAGAAACTGCCAGACTGATTTTCAGAGTGGTTGTACCAGCTTGCAATCCCACCAGCAATGAAGGAGTGTTCCTCTTTCTCCACATCCTCGCCACTATCTGCTGTCACCTGAATTTTTGATCTTAGCAATTCTGACTGGTGTGAGGTGGAATCTCAGTGTTGTTTTCATTTGCATTTCTTTGATGATTAAGGATTTCAAACATTTTTTAAGGTGCTTCTCAGCCCTTTGGCATTCTTCAGTTGAGAATTCTTTGTTTAGCTCTGTACCCAATTTTTTAATGGGGTTATTTGAATTTCTGGCGTTCAGCTTCTTGAGCTCTTTGTAAATATTGGATATTAGCCTCCTATCAGATTTAGGATTGGTAAAAAATTTTTTCCAATCCGTTGGTGGCCTTTTTGTTTTTACAGAGCAATCATGCTAAAAATTGTATGGTACTGGTATAACAACAGACAGGTAGACCAATGGAATAGAATTGAAGACCCAGAAATGAACCCACACACCTTGGGTCACCTTATCTTCAACAAGGGAGCTAAAACTATCCAGTGGAAAAAAGACAGCATTTTCAATAAATGGGGCTGGCACAACTGGTGGTCAACATGTAGAAGACTGCGAATTGATCCATTCCTTTCTCCTTGTACAAAGCTCAAGTCTAAGTGGATCAAAGACCTCCACATTAAACCAGAGACACTGAAATTCATAGGAGAGAAAGTGGAGAAAACCCTGGAAGATATGGGCACAGGGGTAAAATTCCTAAACAGAACACCAATGGCCTGTGCTGTAAGATCACAAATTGCCAAATGGGACCTTATAAAATTGCAAAGCTTCTGTAAAGCAAAAGATACTGTCAATAAAACATATAAGAATCTTATATGATTTCTCATTAAGTTTTTCAAAAATATATAACATAAGGTTATATACTTGCTCCATAATGAATGTGTACCAGGAATGTAAACTTGGGAGCTAGAAAGATAGCTCAGAAGTAAATGGCATTTACTGTTCCTGGAGAGAAACCCACCTTCCTTCTCTCTACAAGCATGGCAGCTCAATACAGCACCTGATTCCTGTGCTGAATACTTGGTACAGAATTTAGGACTTCACAGCCAACATGTAGGCATGCAGTGTTCAGAAAAATATGCCATGAACACTCACAAACTTAAATGAAAATATTTTTATAGGAAGAAGTTGTAACCTCTTAATTACAAATATTTTTCAAAGTTGTAATAGTATAACTTGGGGAGCATATGATGTGGGCTGGGGTTCGGGACGAGTCTCTTTAATTCTTTATTTCCATAAGATTTTCAATCGTGTCAGCCATGGAGTAATATATTTTCATGCCTTCTTTCATAAGCCTGGCTCTGGAAAACTGACCATCACTAAAATGCAATCTATGTGGTACATGAGACTTACCATTTGTACAAATATATAAAGACTCAATTAAATCCTGTGTAGGAACTGGACATCAAGATATTCTTTTGATCATCACTTATAATGGAATCTCTTTCAAAATTGTAGGTCTTAACTCCATGAAAAATATCTGTTCTCTCGGAAATAATCTAGGAAGGCTACAATGGGACAAGGCAGAGCTACACTGATGAAACATTTAAAGACTTTACAATCAGAGAAGGGAAAAAAAGTCATAGGAAATAAACAGTTTAGATGATTGGAATAGGAATGGCCCCCACAAGCTCTTCTTGGTCATCAGAGAGTGGCACTATTAAAAGTTGTGGCCTTGTTGGAGAAAGTGTGTCAATGGAGGTATGCTATGAGGTTTTCAGAAGGTCAAGCCAGGTCCAGTGTCTCTGTCTTGCTGCCAATCCAGATGTGAAACTCTTAAGTCCTTCTCTAACACCATGTGTGCTGGTGTACAATAGCATGTTTCCCATCATGATGATAATGAACATAACCTCATAACCTGTAAGCCAACCCCAATGAAACATTTTCCTTTATAAGAGTTGCCATGGTAGGAATGTCTCTTCACAGCAATAGAAACTGTGACTAAGAAAGAGGACATTATTAAAGGAAGAGAAACAAATGTTTGTGTGGTTTCAATAACAAAAACGATTTTCAGAGAAATGTGGACACAACACTAACCTGTGGTGCATTTACAGGAGAAACATCTATTCTTCCTGTTTCCCTTTCAGGAAAAAAGGCTAAAACTCTTTTTGACATTCCACATCACGATATTAAAACTACAAAGCTAAACATCATAGATCTATGTTAGGGACATTGTCAAACCGTATAAAGAGAACTGAAACTTAAAATGATATGAAAGGTCTTGTCAACATTCCTATAAACATGAAAGCCTGAAAAGATAACTATGAACATTATCATTACACCAAAAATTTGGAACTTAAAATTCATGGAACTTGAAGTTCACTTGAGGAAAGTTATGAAATAACAAGGGTCATGCATTCAAGTAGCACTCCAGATTATAATTAGAAGCAAGCAGTAACTAAAAAAAGATCAGAGCAAGTCTATCAATGAGAACACAGGAAATACAACATTTTACATAAAAAACAATAGATGAATAAAGGAGAGTTGAGTAGTAGCATATCATGTGCAACACACCAAAACAGGAAAACACTATTTCAATCTGGAGGAGGAAAAACAATACTACTGGTAGTTAACCATCCAGATCATTAATATAAACAAAACACAGAACAACAACAACAACAAGAGCAACAAGGATGTTATATGATATGGAAATCTCACAACTAATGGAAATGTCATAAGATAGAGTTCAACAATATTTTGTGCTAAACTCCTAAAGGGAGCAGGAAAAATGGAATACGACTCAAGAGAGTAAAAGGTGTATATGCCACACTAAGACCAACAATCCTGTGCATAGAAAAAAAAATGAAGAGCATCAGAAGGACTGAAAGGAGAAGATGATTATGCTTTCCTGTCTTACTGAGTCCAGTAACGTAAGTGTGGAGTAGAGAAATCTGAATCAGACAAAGGATGAAAAGAAGAAACAAGTAGAAAAGCAAGATTTCCATCTCTCTTTTAAAGGTGATGTAGTCATACACAAAACACCATAGAGATACCATGGAAAAAATCTTAGACCTTATAAGTACTTTAAGTACTATTGAAAAACACAAACTGCTGTAATCAAGGGTGTTATTAAAATTTTTTTTTAATTACAGTGTAAATAATCAAGAAGCCAATGGACTGAACTCAAAAGCAGTTAAAATAGCTAACAGTTCATACTACATGTTCCACATGGTTAGTCATGAACAAAATGTTCATTCAATGTATACTGAGATCTCTTCTCTTCCTAGTCAGTGTCCACACTCAAGGTTCTAAACAATAACAAACACTGGAGACAATGCAATGGAAGAACAGAGACAGCATCAGTGGGAATCCAACTCACTCTAAACTCCAGGCAAGTCAGGGTGCAGCTTCCTGAACAACCAAATACAGTAAAGAGAAAACCTAGAGAAAATGATGATGATGTTCATAAAAAAATTAAATATACTGCAAAATATCAATGAAATAGAAACTCACTAAGAGAAAAAGAAACAAAAATTGGCAAAATGGTGTGAAATTATTTGTCTTTCTGTTGATTAATTAGGGTAGCCTCATGGCCTATTTTACTTGAGAAATTCCATTCTAAAAGTCTTTCAAATATATTCCATTTTGAATCTTTCATAAATTCTTTAAACACTGCTACTATTATAGACATACCAGAAAATTAATCATGAAGTAACACTGGAGAAACTGAAGGAATGGCTAACCAATAACTAGCCCAACTTGAAACCTATCCCACAGGCAAGCACCAATATTTGTCATTACTAATGATATTATCTTATACTTGCAGACAGGAGCCTAGCACTACTGTGCTGAGAGGCTCTACACAGCAGCTGACAAAAACAGATGCAGTTACCCACAGCCAAACATTGGACCAAGCTCAGCGACTCTTACGGGAGTATTGGGGGAAGGATTGAAGGTATTGAAGGGGATGGGAACCCCAGAGGATGACCTACACAGTCAACTAACCGGGACCTTTGGGAGCTCTCAGAGACTGAGCCCCCAAACAAAGAATACACTCGGGCTAGACTGGGACACACAACACATATGCAGCAGGCATGCAGCTCAGGTTCTATGTGGGCCCCAAACAACTGGAGCAGAGGCTGTCCCTAAAGCTGTAGCCTGACTGTGGTATTCATTCCCCGACAAGGATGCCTAGTCTGGCCTCTGTGAGAGAGTATATGCCTAATCTGGCAGAGACTTAATGCAAAAGGGTTGGGGGATACTCAGGAGACCCCACATTCTCAGTAGAGAAGCAGGGAAGGTCTCTGTGAGTGGGGATAAGGAGGGGGACAGTGGTTGGTCAGTAAATAAATGAAGAAATCTAAATTAAAAAAAAAACATTTTCACCTTAATTTCAAGCATGAGTTAATATAAATTTCAGGAAACCATGAAGTTTAAAAGATATAACATATGAACAAACAATGTGTACATGCTCATGAACAGTTTAGAAATCCCCAAGAGTGTGCTTGATGATCATTTTGAAATACTGAGAAAAATTGGGTATTTATTTCAACTCCAAACCACTATGTTAGAAATCTAATAATACAAATTGTGAATTTCAGGAATATAGGCATGGTTCAAAACATTAACAATTACTACACAAATTTTAATTCCTTATCAACATTTAATCTGAGATGCATATGCTCTAAAACTATATTCAGAAATGTGTCTTCACATGCTGAGTTCTTATGTTACACCAGACCATGTAGCAAAAATAATTTGATGTCCAGTTTCTACTGTCACTTGAACCCCACACCACTTATGCCTCAATGACTTGGCTGCTGGCTCTTTTCTCTTCATCTTCCAGGGCTCATTTTAATGCTCCAGGGTGAGCAGATCTGAAAGAACAGAATGAGAAAGGCTGACAGGGAGGACATTCTACAGTAAACACATGAATTCTAACAGTGCTGTGCTCAGTGGATAAGGAGAAAACATAAAGAATTCTAGAAATAATGTCCTAACACTCATATAGTTTTGACTCATACTTAGCTAGCATTTTAGCTTGGGTAATTTAAGGACCACTTCTAAACAAACTCACCCAATAGTGAAGCGTATAAAGAAATGGTAGGCTCATGGTGACAATTCTGTACCCTACTCATTCTCTGAATTAATCATGAAACAAAACAAAAGGAGCCTAACTCCTCCGAAAAGGACATACATGAAGAAGAGAGAACTCTTCATTATAATGTTTTCTGTCCTTTGAGAATTTCACTATATTCTATGACATCTGAGCCTTCTTCATACATAACTTACATACACTCCCAGTAGTTTGAAAGTCAATTCTGTCAATATCAAAGTTGGGCCTGGTGACTCAGGCTTTTAATCACTGCACACTGGATGCAGAGCCAGGCTAACTCTGCACATTCAAGGCTGGCATTGTCTACATAGTGAGTTCCAGCACAGGCAAGGCTGTGTAAAGAAACCCTGCATCAAAAAATAAAACATAAGGAAAAATGTAAATGGCCAATATAATGTGCATACATCACAAATGGAAAATTAATGCTAAGATGATATAGAGTAAATGTTAACAATTGTACCCATAACAGTGTAGTTTGCAAAAATACATATAGGGATCCACTCACAATTTCAGTTGATCTTTTTGTGAATAACTACCAAAAACTTTTTAGGATGAGAATTCACAGGCTCTAAGTGCCACCCTCTTATGTAAATTAGTGGTAGAACACCGAATTTGGAAAAGTTGGGATAAATTGAGTAACAAAATCTTTATTGTATCCAAAATAAAAAGAAAACATCGTGTGAAACATCAATACCTTAATTTAATGCTGAAAGATCACCTTTAAGAGAATATTCTGCTAACCATAAGAGGAATGAGCAAGGATAAGCACCAGTACACAAGTTCCCAAACTTACCAACAACAGTAAGTTAGCCACAGAAAAAATATGAGAGCTCCATTACTATGAGCAGCAGAGCTACTCATACGAGCCATGCTCCATTTCTGCCTATCTACCAGCCCTGTAGCTCCTGGACCTAACAAGTACCAAGGTCTGCAGTTATCATGAATGCACTGATGACATGTGACTTTTCTAGGACAGGCCACATGATTCCTAAAGGTGTTTGGAGATTTCAAGTCCAGAAAGTCTCAGGCCTGTTTGCTCAATCCTTAGTCACACACCATGAGGACATGAGGACACTGGTGTTCCCTCAAAGGAGGTCCTTTCTCAGTCCCTCAAGACTTTGAGTTTTTAGTGAATCCCCAAACCCAACCCACAATACCTGTGCCTAAGGTTGTATTCGAGATCTAATTCTTTCCAAGCTAGACAATTACTCTAAATCTAACCAATTCTTCCCACCACTCCCTGACCTATCTCTCCCTCTCTGTCTGAGGCAGACATCCACATAGCTGTTAGGCTGTCCTGCCTGCTATATATAGACACAGCCAACCCCACATGGGTATTGATCTGATTAAAACAATGACTGATCTAGTAGCATTCTCTACCCCCAAGTTCCTAACCTCAAATTCTGTATTCTCAACTCTTAATCATAGCATTCCCTTATTCAAGTATCTTCCTCCTGATCTAAAACTTAATAGAAAAAATACAAATGACAGGCTGGAACCACAGCAATGTAAGAAGACTGGATAGAATATTTCTACCCCAAATCATTAGGGCAATACAGTGCTGCATCTAACATGCAACTTCAATGAAATTCAAGAGAGTGTGTGAGACCCCAAAGTGTTTCCCCCTGAAATGTACAGCCTGTAAACGCTCCCCCAAAGCCTGTTTCCCAATCTCTAAGAATACAGCCAGTGAGAAGCTCTTTGTTAGCAAGATGACCCAGCTTGCCTGTCTGTGTCAGAGACACAGAGATAACTCCAAGGACAGCTCACTCCCTCTCTTTGTTCCTTCAGCAAGGCTACCCCACCCCACCCCCCTGCCCAGAGAAGAGCTGTAGCCTAACTCCTCCCAACTCCTCCCAACTTCTCACTTTTTCCTTAAAGCCCCCCTACTGTTGCTGCTCAGGGTTGAACTCCCCAGCCCCTTGGGATGAAAGGAGCTCGTCCTCAGCTGGCTGATAATAAAAGTCCTCTTGCAGTTTGCATCAAGACCATTTCTTGTGAGTGATTTGGAGTGTCGCCTTTCCGGAGTCAGAATGTGAGAGAGTCTTTGCATTTCTAAGTCTTGCATTTGGTGCATTGGCCAGGAAATGCGACCATCCCTCACACCGGAGAACTGACTTGGAGGTATGGGGTCCCCTCTGGAATGTGTGTGGGCTGGCTGGTGTCTCTGTTCTGAGCGTCTGTTTTCTGTTTTCTCAAACGAAAGTGTGCTTGTTGTGTTAGTTTGTTATATGTGTCTAATCCTTTGTTTCTGAAACACAGTGATGCCTGAATTTAAATCTGCCTAAGTTTGGTTCTGGTTCGTCTATGTGGAATCGGACGACTTGCTGAAATGCGTGCAGTTGATATGGTATGGGCAGCTGCCACTGTGGACAGTGGCTGCGGAGGGAGACATCCCTGGTCCGCAGGCTGCACCCCTTGGGAGACGTTCCAAGGGGTGAAGAAGTCAGGGGGTTTCTGACTTTGGAGGGAGACAGAGCGCTCCTTCTACCGGGAGAGGAGTGGATGTGGAATCCCACTCCATCATTGATAGCGTTTGGCTGGGTGTTTAAGTCCAAACGCAGACGAGTGTGCCTGGGAATGTTAGTGTCTTTTGTCTTTGTTTTGTTTTTGGTTTTGTTTTTGAATTTTCGTTATGGTACAGACTGTGTTGATGCCTTGTCTCTGATTGTGGACCATTGGATTGACGTTAGAACTAGAGATAATTTACACATGATAATTTACACATGGCCATGCACTAAGAGCCAAGGGTCACTGGCCAGGCCTCACCCGATGCTGCCGCCTGGCCTTGGTTTGCCCACACCCTGTCCCTCTGGCACTGGTCCAGGTTGGCAGCTTCCATCCTGCTAGCCCAGGCCTGCGCCACTCACGAATGCTAAGTATATAAATAAAAGAATAATTTAAAAAGTTAAAAAGCAGGACACTAGAAAAAGCTACCACTATAATTCCTTTCTGGCAGAATTCCCAGAAACAAAGAGATAAAAAACTTGTTTGAAAGGTAGTCTCAGTTTACACAGCAGAAAGTGATAAGAGTCAGGCTTTTTGCTTGTAACAGAGAGTTGGCTTATTGGTCTTCCAGCACTAAGGCTATAAGAAATGTTTTAAGTATAAATCTTCTTTAAAAAGACTGTTCAAAAATTAGAGGCATAGACAGACAGTTGAATTGTTCCCCTGGAATCTGACCTCACTGTAGAAGAGATAATCCTTGGGCCAGGACACTGACAGTATGCTCAGATTAAGAAACAGTTATGTTTGAGTTAATGAGGCTTGTGGGACTTCTAAAGGCATTACAATCTCACCTGCCTACTCCATATAGTGTAGAGGAAACTTCTATAATCAATTGTTATCTATTGTAATCAGTGATAATTAAACATTAGCTGCTTATTTTAGTCATGGTTATTGCCCACAGCAATTGTTTGGTAAAAGAAAACATTACTGTAAAATCATTTTTCTTCATCTCCAAGTAAGGTGTTAACATCCTATTATGAAGCTATTGTGGTGTTAGTCAAAAATTATAAGATAAAATCATGAAGTATGTGTTTAAAAAGTCTTAAAAACCTGATGAGATGTCAATTTCTTGTCTCAAACAGCAATTAAATTGGTTATTACAAAATTTTGATATTTGGTCTATTACACAGTAAACTTTGTAGGTTAAATTGATAATCGTTATATAAAGGATAAGTTGTTGAAATTACTTGTATGCATGCTTTGTATTTCCTATAAATTTATGCATGCATCCCATAAAGAATACATCTACTGTATTTATAAAAAGTCCCTCTATGGAAGAGAAATATATGTGATTAGATCACATGTTTATTTTTTTAATTTCCTCCTGTTTCAGCACAGATAATAGAATTGTGTGCTGTAGCCAGTGTTTTGAAATCATAAAAAGGTCAAGCAGGTGGAGACATTCATAAATGATATTATAAAATAGCAGCATATTTTGAAAGATTGTTTTTTTTTTGTTTTTACAAAAAAGAGGGAGTCCTATCCCCATACACCACAAAAATTTTTAAATTTCAATGCTAAGAAACTCTCTGAGTGTAGGGAAGAGAGAGGGCATGTTTGTGTTTTTTTCTGCATGATGCTGAAGGAGCATGCTATCTACCAGAATGGTTAATGAGACATGCAGATGCTGGTATGAGTTTGTATAGTGTCCTGACAATGATGATAGAGAAGTTGTATTGGGCCTTCGTCCCTGATCCTCCCTTTATTACATCCAACAGTATGAGAAGGCCTAAAAGTTGTGTTAACTGTAACAACACTAAGTTGATGAATATGCTTGCTGGAGGAAATTTCACCATCAATATAGGAATTAATTACTAAAGATTGTTTCTTTACTATTCCTTTATATTCTAGAGATTGTGAAAGATTGCTTTCAGTGTTCTTTCTAAATTTTAAAGGGCCAATGAAAAGGTATCAATAGATAGTTCTTTCTCAAGGCATGGCTAACAGTCGTACAGTATGTTAAAAATTTGTGGCACAAGCCATTCAGTCTATAAACCAGATAATGGACCTGCTTATACTGGAAACAACTTTATACTATTTTACAGAGATCATGTGTGAAGCTGAATCAAAAGGTTGGACCAACCAGTGGCTGCGGCTGCCAGGAAGCCATCCCATAATCAGCCACCAAACATAGACACTATTGCATATGACAGCAAGATAGTGCTGAAAAGGCCCTGATATAGCTGTCTCGTGGGAGACTATACCAGTGCCTGGCAAACACAGAAGTGGATGCTCACAGTCAGCTATTAGATGGAACACAGGACTCCCAAGGAAGGAGCTAGAGAAAGTACCCAAGGAGCTGAAGGGGTCTTCAACCCTATAGGCGGGAAAATAAAATGAACTAACCAGTACCCCCAGAGCTCGTGTCTCTAGCTGCATATATAGCAGAAGATGGCCTAGTTGGCCATCATTGGAAAGAAAGGTCCCTTGGTCATGCAGACTTTATATGCCCCAGTACAGGGGAACGCCAGGGCCAAGATGTGGGAGTGGGTGGGCAGGGGAGCAGGGCGGGGATGGGGGAAGGTCTAGGGAACTTACTGGATAACACTTGAAATGTAAATGAAGAAAATATCTAATAAAAATTGGGAAAAAAAGAAATTTAGAATTAAACATAAACCTGGAATTCCTTATAATCCTCAAGCACAAAATATTGATAAAAATCTCTATGCTTGTGATTATTGGGTTCAATAAGTAACAAGGTACTTCTCTCTTTTACAGCTAGAAAAAAATAAGAATTTTATTTGGTTTAAATAAACAAATATAGACAACCAATTCATTTTTGTTTTGAAAGGTATAAATGTGTTATATGTCTTAGTTATAGAATCAGTAAGAGGTATGTGCAGCCCAAGAGAGCGACAGTTCCGCAATGTGAGAGGTTATCGGAGTCAGCTAAGCCTCTGGTAAACTTTTTCTTACATAAGGGAGTCAGGGAGGCGCCAAGCCAGATGGCTCATTGCTCCTTAAAGATAAGCCCAGACAGTGTCAAGGAAGCACCAGGACAGATGTTACTCCTTAAAGATAAGCCCCGACTTAGCCTAATAGCCTCCTCTATTTTTACGACCAGTCAGTCTTGGAATGAATCCACATTCTTTGTTCAGGCCTGTCCACAAGCTTCTTGAGCAGCTGGCATGTTAACTTGTAAGTTATTAATTATGATTAAAATTTGTAACATGGGTAACAGAAAAGATAAATTAAAACTGGTAACTCTGGGTTAAAGTAATTCAGAACTACAACACACGGCATGAGACAACACAAGGAGACAAGTCTCCAATGATATGCCTGAATCAAGTAATATTCTATGTAATTCTTATCCTAGAAACCATATTTTTAAAAGATAGAATTTAGGGCAGTGTCTCTTTAAAGTATTGGAGGTTACACCATCTTGTGTTTATGTACAAGGACGGGTAGCCAAACTTTGTACCATAGTGATGATTCACATGATTTTTTGGGGGTGGGGGGGATTAGATTGTTAGATGTTGAGTTTTGCTTTCCAAAGTTCTTACATGTTCTGGGCCACCATCTCAGAATGACCCAGGCTTGCAAACTGCAATTCAAAAGTAGAGAGACACTTAAAAACTTTAAAGTGAAAGTAATGTTTTTAGTGTTAATTTTTAAAGAAAATAGATTGTTTACACTATTAAAATTGAGTTTTGCTTCCCAGAATTATGGGTTGTGCTCTGATGTTACAAGAAAAATCGAAAGTGAAGGCTTCCCCTAAATCAGAGCATCCAAAATCCATGACTGGTTACTTCCCTTTAACTGGAAAACTAACCACCACCACCCCTTTTTTCTCAGAAGATCCCCAAGGCCTCACAGGGTTGGTAGAGTCCCTTATGTTCTCTCATCAGCCTACAGAGCTACAAAAGGAGATTGACATAAGATTCCCTTTGACTCATCCTGTTTGGAACTATAACATGGCTAAAGGTAAGGAGAGCTTGAAAATCTTATCGCCAGACTGTGATCTCCAAGGTGCCTCAAGATAGAACTAATTTGGCTAAGGTAAGAGAGGTAATGTAGGGGCTTACAGAACCTCCCTTGGTGTACCTTGAAAGGCTTATGGAAGCCTTCAGGTGGTTCACTCTCTTTGATCTTACCTCATAAGCCCAGAAGGCCTCAGTGGCCCTGGCCTTCATATGGCAATTGGCCCTGGATATCAAAAAGAAACTTCAGAGATTAGAAGTGTTACAAGAGGCTGAGTTACATGATCTAGGAAGGAGGCAAAAGAAAGAGAACAGGAGGAATCATAGACAAAGAGAAAAATTGGGCTAAAATCTTGGCCACATAAAAGATAGGACCTAGACAGGAACTTGGGCAACAGAAGACCAATGCACTTAACAGAATTAAGTGAGTTAGAGAACCAAGCCTCAGTTAAAAAGACTCAGCTGTGCCTGACTGTAACTCAGATCCCCACCAAGATCTATACCAAGGCAAGTAAGAAAATTCTCGGGCACTGCTGGCTTCTACAGGCTCTAGATACTTGGGTTTGTGACTTTAGCTGCCCCGTTGTAACCCCTAACTAAAAAAGGAGAGGTGTTTGTGTAGACTTCAGATCTCCAGAAAGCTAGAACCTCTTCCTTCTTTTTTCTTTTTTTACAAGAAGAATGTTGCTTTTATGTAAATGAATCAGGCATAGTGGAAACATGAATCCAACAGCTACATAAACTTAAGTTGGAGCTCCAGAGAAAAAAGTTTTCAGTCACTGCTGATAATTGGTGGAAGTCCTCTATATACACCCTTTTGATGCCCCTCCTTGGACCTTTAATAAGCATTTTATTATTAGTAACTTTGGGGCCTTTTATTTTTAATAGAATTACTAGTCTTATAAAACAGCAGATTGATTCCTTGGCATTGAAACCTTTGCAAGTTTATTATCATAGACTTGATTTGGCTGACAGTGGCCTTGCTAAACCTGAGGTTGACAATTCTCCTTTAGGAGCTGCATAGGATTCAGACCTGTGCATACTGGTTCTTGATAAAATGAATCCAGTATGGGCACTGCGTGGGTGCGAGGCTAAGCACCACAGGGGAAGGTCTAACATGGACCATCTCTGAATTCCTCATGAGACAAACCTGATTTGAAGGAGGTTGGTATCTATTCTCAGCATTATTTCTCTAAGGCTCTGCCTCCCCTCCCCAAAAGATACCAAGAGCTATGACAGTGGGTTGTGACAGTACCCATGGGAGGAATCAGGTCAATGCTCCCCCAGCTGGTTAATGCCCACTCATCAAAGGATGAGATGACTATTGACAACCCCAGTTACGTGAGGCTTTATTGAAAATAATTAAAAGAGAAGAGATGCCAAGACCCATGGCTTTAGCCACGGGCTTGTAGATATTTTACATAAACAATCCTGAAAGAACATCCGTGGTCATAACAGTAAGAATGTTTATGGGAGAAGAAGACACTGTGACCGTTGGTTCCAGGAACTGAAGATTGCCACCTGACCTTCAGAGAGCCCCTGGGCTTTTTCCCTCTCCCTTGGAGCCTCCTCTTGCTTATGCTTACATTGCCACCCTTGAATAAAGTTTTTGGGACAAAATCTAAGCCAGCTAGATAAGACAACAAATACTTATTATTTTTTATCTTGGTTGCCCAGGTAAGGCAGAGACTGGCCAAGATGGAAAAGATTGATTAGAAGTTACATTGTACATGCAGGCCTCAAAGCTCAAGACAGATAGAAAAGATAAATAGAACCATTAAGAGACCGTTAATAAATTGACAGCGGAGACTGGCGCTAATGGTTAGATAGCTCTCCTACCCTTTGTGCTCTTCAGGGTTAAAAACACCCCTGGACAGTTTGAACTGACCCCCTATAAATTACTCTATGGAGGAACCTCCTCCACTGTTAAAAACAGCCTCTGTACATAGTGCTGACTGCTGCTTTCCCAGCCTTTATTCTATAGGCTCAAGAAGTTCAAGTGGGTGAGACAAGTGTAAAAACAGTTCCAGAAGGCCTACTCAAAAAGAGAGAGCTGGCCAGTGCTGAGGGGGCACAGAGCCAGGCAGCTCAAGGGCCCAGAGAGTGCAGTCTCTTCCCTCATGACAGACCAGGATGACGACTACAAAGGCACAAGTCATGACAAGGACACCACACCACCACAGAATGAGATAAATGGCCACCTAGCAGGAAAAGAGGCTGATATAGACTGTGCTGGGAAAGAGGTTTAATTTTTCTAGTCCTAAGATTAGGACTATGCACTAGAAGAAGTGGGAAATGTGAGACCCCAAAGTGTTTCCCCCTGAAATGTACAGCCCCTAATTCCTCCCCCAAAGCCTGTTTCCCGATCTCTAAGAATACAGCCAGTGAGAAGCTCTTTGTTAGCAAGATGACCCAGCTTGCCTATCTGTGTCAGAGACCCAGAGATAACTCCAAGGACAGCTCACTCCCTCTCTTTATTCCTTCAGCAAGGCTACCCCACCCCACCCCCCTGCCCAGAGAAGACTCCTCCCAACTTCTCACTTTTTCCTTAAAAGCCCCCTACTGTTGCTGCTCAGGGTTGAACTCTCCAGCCCCTTGGGATGAAAGGAGCTCGTCCTCAGCTGGCTGATAATAAAAGTCCTCTTGCAGTTTGCATCAAGACCATTTCTTGTGAGTGATTTGGGGTGTCACCTTTCTGGAGTCAGAATGTGAGGGAGTCCTTGCATTTCTAAGTCTTTCAAGTGGACCCAACTACAATTCAGAGACTATTTATTGGTCAAAGGATATAAAGAGTAAACAAACACCTGAACTCAAGCAGGACAGGGACAAAGGTGATTGAAGGACAAGAGAACTCTCACAAAAGGCTGAGGAAATAATGAGGATAATGCACAATGTGAACATCACAATCTACTGAGGTAGAAATATAAGGAGTTCTCAGTCTGAAATGAAACAGGAAGTGAAGAACTCTCCATCAAGTTGTAGGATGTCAGAAGCCATAATGGGATTAGCTAATAACTAGCAGACCCTGCTTCAGATTATTATATAATCTGCAACAGGTGTGCTGTAATTAAGCAAGGCTGTTAGGAATGATTCCTGTACCTCCGTCCCCCAGCCTACCCTAGGTCAGACCTGCCTTCATTGAGGTGGGTCCCCCAGGCCACCTCCAGCTAGGCTGGCTCCTTTTGTTATGCAACTACCGCAGCCTCCTCCAACTCTCTGCTGCCACCATGCCCAGACATTCCAGGAAGATGGTGGTGGCTCCATGTGGCAGCTCCACGTGGCTTCCAAGATGGAGCCAGGGGGCCCCAGGAACAGGATGGCAGGGTGGATGGAAGGCCCTGCTATAGCCTAAGACTCTAAGCATTAAACCTAAGGGCCTTGAACAGAAACATGTCTTGGTCTCTATTATTTCTCTCAACCATTCACTCCTATACAGCTCTGGCCAACTCCTCAGGATCCCATATATCGTAAGCCACAGGCGGCTTACAGAACCCCACAGATCCCTGGTATTAATATGCTTTTTCTGTTATTATTAAACATATATAACAATCACTAAGTAGTAGCACACCCCTTTGGAGCAGATTTCTGTAGATCCACAAAGATGTACTATCTTGTAGTGATGCCATATAGACAAATAGATGACTTAAGTCTTAATGATGATCCTATAAGAATTTCTAAAATTATATCTGTGATTATTAAGCTCTTTTACAACAGGGCTGCTATTAGGTTATTTTCTGATAGTCAAAGCTACAATGAGAACTCTGCCAGTCTCCCAAGTGTGACCAGAGTTTCTCCTATTTAGAGGACATTCCAAGAGGTTGTAAAACAATTAACTAAAGTCATAAAAAGGGAACTAACAATTTATTATAGGTGCTAGGACAGAAGATAAAATATGGTTTGTCTATACAAAACTTCACTAATAGCTTAGTTATGGCTTTAAACCTTCAGTGAAACTGTGGATCTGAGACATGTGATGGATGTTTAGCCAGATAATTACTTCTAAGATATATAAATGTAAACATTCTCTTTGTAAACTTCTATTTCAATTTATGATTTGATTTTTGTGTGAACTTGTGAATTTTATAATATGTGATCATGTATTCTGAAAGATGTATTGAGGACAAAAACAGATGAGGAGAATTGAGAGAGAAGAATTTTTTTTTTTTGCCTTTCCCCACTTAGACTACAATTTTTTTTTCCTTTTCCTTACTTAGAAGAATTTTTTTCATTCCCCGCTTAGGATCTTTCCACTGTTCCCCTTAGATAGCTTTCATATGAACCTTTTTACAGCTTAGTAATAAATTCTACAATCACTTCTCTAAGTGTTTTCTCTTCCTGCAACTTCTGACTAGTAGGCTGAAAGTTAGAGCCCAGCAGTTCCTGCTGAGATAGAAGTAAGGCTGCCTTGCTTATTCTTCCTCTGTTAGGCTATACACATTAATCGCCTAAGCCATCAGTCTTTTACCCTCAGAAAGAGCAAGAAAACATTTTAGGACTTTTTAGAAGTTATCATCTACATTTCAGTACAATCAAAGAGCTAGAAAGCCCTGAGACCCTCAGACTTTAAAGCCATCACTGGAGTCCTACTCTGTGACTCCACCAGTACCTTGTCCCTGGCCGGGAGGCTCCTTGGCAGTAGGACATAGAAGACAAATATCAGTGTTTCAATGCAAATCAAAGGGGTTTGATCACCCAATTAAAAAAATTCACAGATCAAACAATGAAAAAAAATTCTTGTTGCATTCTAGCAAATATATTAAAAGTGAAATTCATGCCAGGCACAGTGGAGTATGTCTTTCATCTTGGCACTCAGTTGTAAGGGGAGGTTCTGATGTTAAAATTCTGTTTCCTAATTGGTTCTTGACTTGTCAGTAAAGAAAGCCTTGAGCCAATTGCTGGGAGGAAGGTACAGAGAGGACTTCCAGGTCCCAGAGGAGAAGGAGGGGGAGAAGGAGACACACGGGGATCATGCTTTGGAAGGAGAAGTGAAAAGCAATCGTGTAAGGTTTCAGGGGAGCTGGGACTATGACCTATGCTACAGGTGGGTGGCCAAGGATGTTTGGCAGGGTTAAGTTAGACTAGGCACTAAGTTTAGGCAGGCAGAGAGATGGAGATAATAAATTGGTAAGGACACACTTTTCCAGGCAGGAGATATCTGAACCCAGCAATTATGCCACGGAAGGCAAGCTGTAAGGTGACAAGCTGCGTGTGTCTTTTATCAGCAGATTCAAGGGTCACAAGAGTAATCATATCCCAGAGCTGAAGGTGGGTAGAAAGGGAAGTAGGGAGGGCTGGGTAGTGCGGCCCTTCCTGGGAAAAGATGGTAGTGTTTTTAAACTACTGGCAACACTCAGGAGGCTCAGACAGCCAGATCTCTGAGATGCAAGCCATCCTGGTATCCACATCAGGTTACAAGAATGTCCAGGCTACAGACTGAGACTCTGATTCAGAAACAAAGAGAAAACCCAAACAAGAAGCGAATGGAATATTTTCTACAATAATATCAAAATCCTCTAAAACCTGACTTTTGCACAATTATAACATGAATATTAGAAGACTGCTTATATTGCTTAAAAGGAGAATGTCTCCCATTGACTTATGGATTTTTTGTTAATTGTCCACCTGGTCAGAATGTTTTGGTAGGTTCAATTGTTGGATCATTATTGAATAAAGTATGAATGGGTGGTAGGCTCTTAAAAAAAGAAATAGCTCCAAACCACCTTAGTTCTCTCGTTCTCTCTCTCTCTCTCTCTCTCTCTCTCTCTCTCTCTCTCTCTCTCTCTCTCTCTCTCCCTCCTTAATACAGTGGGTGAGGATGTGATCTCTAAGCTTTCTGTTTCAACATGTTTTAGGACCCTAGGCAATGGTGGACTCTTATTGTCTGGGAGCATTAGCCAAAGTAACCTATTTCTTTCAGAAGTTGCCTTGGTCATTGTTGCTTTATGAAAGCAGTAGACAAAACCAATTACAATAAACCATTTCCTGATGCATGTCATGCTCTGAAATATAATCAAGAAGAGGTAGTATGATACGTCATGAGAACTAAGGGCCCAATTAGTGGGGATTTTTTGTTTTTGTTTCTTTGTTTTGTTTTGTATTTAAACAAAATCTCAATCATTTGATTTAACCAATGAAGACTCAGTCATCAGAAGCTAGGGTGAAATCCTGCCATCTAGGAGAGTCCTAGAAAGCACACAGTTGACCTTCCTCATCACTAAAGATCACAAAAGAAAAAAGGAAGTCTCCTTCTCCCTGCCATCTCAAAAACCCCTCAAACTGAATGTCCCTTCCTTCTACTTCTTGTTAGTTGGTTTATCTATCCTCCTGACTTCATCTTACTCTTTCTTTTTTTTCTTTTTCTATTTTCACTCCCTGACAACTGATAGCTTAAGAAAGCTGGACAGCACATGCAGATTATATCCCATTGGCTACAATTCCTGAGAGACAGAAAAATAAAAATGACACACAATGGCATGGCTATGTTGATAAGCAGAATTTCCATGATTTCTGAGACTCTCTAGACACCACAGAGTTTACATATACACAAAAGACATAAATACAAAGGAGTTATATAAGAAGAGAATCCTTAGCTAAAAAGAATACACTTCTGTAATTCTCTAGTGTAACATCCATTTACAATGACCTCTAAGCATAGTCTAAATATTCTAATTACTCCTGTGAGAATTCCTCAGCCACATCTCTGAATATTAACAGGCCCTAAAACAGACAACCACCCATTTATTGTGTGCTGCTGAACAATCTTCCTTCCTAGGTAAAATATTACCAACAAATTAGAGACACTTGTGTGTGTGTGTGTGTGTGTGTGTGTTATGACAAATATGTAAATCCCAAAGTTCTCTAGAAGTGCTACAGAGATGGTTCAGAAGTGAATCCCCCACTGTTCCTTTTGAGACTATATATATATATATATATATATGTAATGACTTACTATATTACTTATATTCATAGAGGTCTCTGTCCTCCATGAATTTCCAGATGTTTTTCTAGGACCTGAGCAGGAGATAAACAATTTGTCACCATCAGTAGAATTTTAACTTTTCCCTCTAGTTCACATTCTGTAATGTCTTTTAAAATGCAGTTCAGTTCCTAGCACTCTTCTAGCAGTACAAAATTATTTTTTGTTTGTTTTTCAAGAAAGGGTTTCACTGTGAACAGCTAGCTGTCCTAAAGCTCTCTTTGTAGACCAAGCTGACTGCAAACTAACATAGATCTGCCTGCCACTGCTTCCCAGTGCTAGGAGGAAATGCATGTACCAACAAAGCCTAGGTAAATAACACATTTTGACCCTTGTTGCACTGGATCCAGTCCTCTCACCTTAACTCTATATGCTGGATACATACATAGAGGACATGCACACCTTCAGGCAAATATACTCATACATGTAAAAGTGAAATATAATTTTAATACAAACTATTTTTAAAATACTTATAATATGGTGCATCTTCTTTGTGAAAACAAAATGACATAATGATCTCAAAATCAGATAACATTTAGGGAATATAAGATACACATTGGAAGGTTAACTAGGTTTTTTAAAGTTTCTGGCTATTACAAATAAAGCTGCTATGAAGATAGTCTTTGTGGGATGTTGGTACATCTTTTGGGTATATGCACAGGAGTGGTATAGCTGGGTCTTGTGGTGGAACTAGTCCCTGTTTTCTGAGAAACCACCAAATTGATTTCCAAAGCAGTTGTACAAGTGTGCACTCCCACCAGCAAAGAAAATGTTCTTCCTCTTGCTCCACATCCTCGGCAGCATGTGCTATCTCTTGAGATTTTTATCTTAGCCATTTTGATAGGAACCTAGATGTTTTGATTTGCATTTCCCTGATGAATAAGGATTTTAAACATTTATGTGAGTGCTTCTCAGCCAATTAAAATTACTCTGTAGAGTTTTCTCTGCTTATCTCTGTGCCCCATTTTAAAATTGGGGTACTTGAGATGTTGCTAACATCTTGAGTTCTTTGCCAATTTTGGATATTAGCACTCTGTCAGATGCAGGGTTGGTGAAGATCCTTTCCCAATCTGTAGGCTGCCCATTTGTGTGGAAAGCGCCTTTCCTCGCCTGCGAGAAATTCACGCTGACACTGAAGGAGACGTCTGCGGCATCCATTTTAATATTGAATATAATATAAAAGAGGGAAGGAAAAAGAGAGAGGAAGAAAGCAAGAGAGAGAGGAAGGAGAGCGAGTAGCAGAGGGAGAGAGTAGCAGAGAGTCAGAGAGACAGAGAGCAGCAGAGA
>CACVCL010030031.1:0-57420 GCA_902729485.2 Mus minutoides
AAAAAAAAAAAAAAGAACATGGGCTCTGCTGAGTTTGAACATGGGCTCTGCTGAGTTTGAGCAAAGGCCTAAGGCTAAGGCACTAGAGAGTTTTAATCTTAGCTATACTCCCTATTGTGTGAGAGGTCAGGGCATGTCATTAACCCCTCACATTTTGCCCAACTTCCTGCCTCACAGTGAGATAAGGACAAGCATGGTCTTCTGTGTGGCATTCTCTAACTACAAAAGACTTGTCCTGCTTCCTTCCTGTGTCTGTGCCAGCATCTAGAACCACAGCCTCCATTGCAGGAGCATTTTGCTTCTTGGATGCAATCCTTACTGCTTCTTAAGAACTGATCTAAGTTACCTCACTCAGGATGATACCCTCCAGATCCATCCATTTGCCTAGGAATTTCATAAATTCATTGTTTTTAATAGCTGAGTAGTACTCCATTGTGTAAATGTTCCACATTTTCTGTATCTATTCCTCTGTTGAGGGACACCTGGGTTCTTTCCAGCTTCTGGCTATTATAAATAAGGCTGCTATGAACATAGTAGAGCATGTGTCCTTGTTACCAGTTGGAACATCTGGATATATGCCCAGGAGAGGTATTGCAGGATCCTCCAGTAGTACTATGTCCAATCTTCTGAGGAATTGCCAGACTGATTTCCAGAGTGGTTGTACAAGCTTGCAATCCCACCAACAACGAAGGAGTGTTCCTCTTTCTCCACATCCACGCCAGCATCTGCTGTCACCTGAATTTTTGATCTTAGCCATTCTGACTGGTGTGAGGTAGAATCTCAGGGTTGTTTGATTTGCATTTCCCTGATGATTAAGGATGTTGAACATTTTTTCGGTTCCTTCTCAGCCATTCAGAATTCCTCAGTTGAGAATTCTTTGTTTAGCTCTGTGCTCCATTTTTTAATGGGGTTATTTGATTTTCTGGTGTCTACCTTCTTGAGTTCTTTATATATATATTGGATATTACTCCCCTATCTGATTTAGGATTAGTAAAGATCCTTTCCCAATCAGTTGGTGGCCTTTTTGTCTTATTGACAGTATCTTTTGCCTTACAGAAGCTTTGCAACTTTATGAGGTCCCATTTGTCAACTCTTGATCTTACAGCACAAGCCCTTGCTGTTCTATTCAGGAATTTTTCCCCAGTACCCATATCTTCAAGGCTTTTCCCCACTTTCTCCCTTATAAGTTTCAGTGTCTCTGATTTTATGTGGAGTTCCTTAAACCACTTATATTTGACCTTAATATAAGGAGATAAGAATGGATCAATTTCCACTCTTCTACATGATAACTGCCAGTTGTGCCAGCACCATTTGTTGAAAATGCTGTCTTTTTGCCCCTGGATGGTTTTAGCTCCCTTGTCAAAGATCAGGTGACCATAGGTGCATGGATTCATTTCGCCCCTTCTTAGAATTAGGAACAAAGCACACATTGAAGGAGTTACAGAGATCAAGTGTGAAGCTGAGACAAAAGGATGGACCAACCAGTGACTGCTGCAGCCGGGAATCTATCCATAATCAGCCACCAAATGCAGACACTATTGCATACGCCAGCAAGATATTACTGAAAGGGCCCTGATATAGCTGTCTCGTGTGAGGCTATGCCAGTGCCTGGCAAACACAGAAGTGGATACTCATAGTCAGCTATTAGATAGAACACAGGGTTCCCAATAGAGGAGCTAGAGAAAGTACCCAAGGAGCTGAAGGGGTCTCCAACCCTATAGGTGGAAGGACATTATGAACTAACCAGTACCCCCAGAGCTTGTGTCTCTAGCTGCATATGTTGCAGAAGATGGCCTAGTTGGCCATCATTGGGAAGAGAGGCCCCTTGGTCATGTAAACCTTATATGCCCCAGTATAGGGGAACTCCAGGGCCAAGATGTGGGAGTGGGTGGGTAGGAGAGCAGGGTGGGGGGTGGGGGAGGGTATAGGGGACTTTTGAGATAGCATTTGAAATGTAAATGAAGAAAATATCTAATAAAAATTGGAAAAAAAAAAAGAACTGATCTAGGTCTTGTCATTCACCTGCAGCTTAGAAAGTTAAATGTCTGTGTAAGGGTCGATGATTTGCAGAATAGTAATTCTGGACTCAAATAGTGTGTAATTGCAAAGAGTGTTTTATTCTACAGAAGCCCAGCATGCTGAGGTCTCCTATTACCAGAATAGAGAGAGAGACCCAACTAAGCTTGCTGGCCTGCTTTAAAGCACATTAGGGAATTTCAGGGTAGGTAACCTCTATGTTAATCTGTTAGGTCCATCTCTATGGATTGTCCATTACTCGGGTGAGGGGGCTGGAAACTTGCTGAGGGAAGACTGGTAATGGCTGCTGACCCATTGTCCTTGCCTCAAGCCAGATGTCAGAGCAGCTTCTGCGGCCTGGACTTGCGTGGAATTGCCTAGTGCTTTGAAACAGAGATTTAGGCCTAGTCTCCTAACTGCCAGTTTGAAGCCTGTCATGGAATCAGCCTCGCCTTCTCAGTCTGGTCTCTGGAGATGATTTTTCCCAGTTTTCAGGGAAAAGATTAAAAACCACCAAGGGAGGAGGGGCAGTATGTTCTCTGACAGCTCATACTTTCCCTGGAATTGTGAGAATTGAGTCCAAATAGTATAAAGATGTCGCCTCCCTTCCCTTCAACTGGCCATGATAGAAGTGCATGTAGTAGCTTCACCTCCACAGGCATGCTGTCTGTCCATACTGCCTTTGGTGCAGAACTCTGAAAGTCTTAGTGTTTGTCAAGGAAACTGCTGTCCCAGAAACCTGTGTTTTCTAGAAGGCTTGGTAATGTGTCAGAGGAATGGGCTTTTCTCTTGCCTCCTACACCAAAGACTTTGACATTTTCATGAGCCATGCCTTACCTCCTAAGTGAGTTCTTTTTTGCTGAGTCACTGTGGGGACATCCCTCCACTGCTGTTCTCCCCTGGGATGTGGTAAACCTTTTCTCCCTCTCCTGCTTTCTTTCTATCTCTTTAAATTCAAATCACTTCTAACCAAGCAGCTGTCATCCCAGATCCAAGCTCAGCGTTTCATCTGTAGCATCTAAGAATCATCTTGAAGAAGGCAAGACTAGGTTAGATTGCTTTTTCTTAAGTATGTAAAACTCAGTTTTGTATAACAAATAGTTTCATCTTGCTGGTAGAACCTGGACAGCATGAAACATGTTACATGGTGACAGATGTGACATTGTATGACTCTTCTAGTCTCTGTCCATCTTTTTATAAAGCCATCAGGATTCACCTGATGGACTTCTTGGATCCTAATTGCCCTAACTGCATACCTATGTAAGACTCCGGGGAACCTTACCTTACCATAGGGGGACCCCCTGAGTGAACCATGTGGAGCCGGGATCAATGCAAAATGCAAGAGGAATTTATTGTTCCAGTGTACTGGGGTCATCCCAGATCTGATGGAGAGGCAGTGACCCCAAAAACCCATTTGGCAAGTTTTTTTTTATGGTTTCCAGGGTCAAAATAGAGCATCAGCAACTAGGAGTGTTTGGAGGAAGGAAAGGGAATGGAGAAATGATGTATTTATATTATTATCTCAAAATTAATAGTAATAAAAATTAATTTGATAGAAATTTGTCATTGAGTTTTGGAAATGTGGGATGGTAGACAGAAATCTAAAGATGGCTACTAATATGCTCACTGGTGTGCCCCCTGTAATATCAGACAGCTCCAATAATACTTGTGCATGCCTGCATTGAATAACTCTTGTGAGGGAGTTATTGCTAAAAAGATTTGCAGATGCATTTGAAGCAGAGAACTAGTTGAATGTGTCAAAGAAAAGTTTGGAGAACAGGAATGCTCTCTACATATGAGCCCTTATAAATCTGAGTAAGGGGCATGGCTGGATAGTTAATCTTGATTTCAACTTAACAGGGTCTTGAGTCACCTAAAAGATAAACATCTGGACATTTCTGTGAAGAAGCTTATAGTCTGGGATGAGATGGGAAGGATGACCCTGAATATGGGTAACATCACTTTACAGGCTGGGGTCACAGAATCGACTTAAAGGAGAGAGTGAGCTGAGTGTTGTGGTCATGCTTCTGCCACCATGACTTACTGTCATGGACTACATGCCTACTTCTAAGTCAGAATAAGCCCTGCCTCCTTTACACTGCTTTTATGTCAGACCTTTTGGCACAGCAAGAAAAGTAAGTAATACAAGTGTCACCATAGAGAAAGCCAGGTGAGAGGGGTTTGATTGGGGACACCCATACAGAAAAGATCCCAGACATCTCCTTGGTTCTTAGAAAGGCTCCAGCCAGCCAGAAATTGGGAGCAGCAGTTCTACAGCTCTGGGACACAGAATTTCATCCTCAATTGTACAAGTTCAAAACATCTATGCTCCAGGAGTGACACAGCACAGGTGCAAATGTCATAGCTGTCATATGAGACCCTTAGGAGAGAACTCCAGGTATGTGTCTGAGCTTCTAACTTTCAAGAAGCCAGACAATAAGTAAGTGGGCACTGCTGTGAGCCTCTTTATCGGGAATAATCCAGTACACCAGACTGGATGCTTGTTGCACGCTCTTTATTCTCAGTCTGCTTTCCTTTCACTTCAGATATTAGAAAATTTTCCCTTTATGAAAACAATAGAACAGAAAATATGCTTTTATAAGTTTTGTTTGTTTCAGGGGTATTGCGGGGTTTGGTTTTTGGTTTTGCTTTGTTGCTTTTAACAAAAACATCCTTAGTTTGGCAGGAAAAACAAAAGCTAATAAATCTATGTCAGCTCCCTCCTCTATTCTACCACCATGTAGGGTTTGTTTAGAAGTTTAGTCAGCATGAAAATTTCCGAGTCTAGAAACTACAAGTTAAAAATGGTCCCTTTCCCCTTCTTCCGTCTAAAGTTTAACCCTATCTGGACCTCCAAAGGAAGGGCCTTCCAGAGTTTCAAGGTGATTCCTTTCCTTAGAATGTCTGGCCTTTGAAGACATCTAAATAACAAGTCCTTTTATAAAAATACGTTTATTTATTTACATTCCAATGTTTGTCCCTTCCTGGTCTTCCCTCCTAGAGTTCTTTACCCTATCCCTCTTCCCCTTTGCCTCTGAGACGGTGCTCCCCGATTACTCAGAGACATATCCCACATCTCAGTGAATCACCAGACCCTAGCAATCTAGAAGTCTTCTTTAAGCTTTCTTAGCTCTGCCATACCTTGTCCAGACCCTGCTGCTGCCCCCTGCAGGCCACAGGTGATTCACCTCACCGTTCCCACCAGGAACATTTATTAAGTTTTGATTCATGCAAGGCCTGTTTGAGAATGAACTTTCCCACTCATGGGGCAGCACTTGGCACTTAGCCTCCAAGATCCTACCAAGAACCATCTCAGCTTAGCCATGCCAGCCCTCTCTTGGCAAACATTGAGCACTTTAACTGAGTTAGGCACTCTTCAAATTGCCTCAGAAGGTGTCACTAACAGCCTGATGAGATGGATAATGTCACTATTTTAAAAACATAGAACTAAGGCTTACTATGACCACCCCAGGATGCTTTCGCTAATAAGCTAGCTCATGGCCTGCAGAGGTTTTAATCCAAAGCTATAATATGAAAGTTGTTCTCTAACCTCCACACTGTCCTGGGTCCTGGGTCCCCCACAGTGTTGTACCCATTGTCTTTAAAGAAGAATTTAATCCTTTCTGTGTCTAGTTGTTCATGTCTGTCTCTATCATGTATCTGTGAGCTTCACTGAGGTAGGGACCCACTTCAACATACCAGGGCACATAACCCCTGTGACTTGTATAATATTTAGCACATATGAAGTTAATAAATTAAGGCTAAGAAGTGGTTGACACTGGCTGAGATTTCAGAGAACACACGCTTGATTCCCAGCACTCACATTGTGCCTAACACCCTTCTGTAACTCCCATTCCAGAAAATCAGTGGTCTGTCTCAGTCTCCAGAGACATGGCATACATGGAATACACACATACATGCAGGCCAAACAAGTGGACAAGTGACCTTGTGGCAGTACCCAATCCTCCTCTTTCCTCACCATTTCTTTACCTCTGGTTCTCCTAGGACCAGATCAGTGTGTACAGACTGCTGGATCTGTATTTTACTAAGCTGTATTGCAGTCGGAGTTCCTTCTACATTGAATTTATAAACAAATCATCTGGAACATGGATTTCCTCATAGATATGACTTTAAGAAAGCATCTTAATTCTGCTTACATTTAACCCTTGGGTGATTTCTTTTGCTGTCCTGTTTCCTCTACAATACCAAGATACCAAGAGTTAATAAACTCTTTTGTTGCTGTTATTTCTTATCAGTTTTTGGAGTGTGTGTGTGTGTGTGTGTGTGTGTACATGTGCATCCTCTAAATGTGTTTGTGTAGGTACATGTGAATGAGAAGACCGTGGACTGATGGCAAGTATCTTCTAGTGTTCTCTACTTTATGTATTTAGAAAGGGTTTTTCAGTTGAGCTTAGAGTACACTGGTTTGTCTAGTCTAGCTGGCCAGCTTGCTTTGTGGGCCTCTTAGCATCTGGAGGACTGTGAATATAAGGTTACCACACCCACCCAGCATTCATGTAAGTGCTAGGAATGAGAAACCCTCCCTTCTGCTAGTGGCATGAGGGCTTTACCCATTAATCCATCTTCTTAGCCCTTTAGAAATTAAACTTTCTTTTAAATTAGCATAAAGAGTATTAATTTTCATTAAAGCATTTTCAAATACAATTGGCTGTGGCTCCCTCCCTTTCTTTTCCCTACCACTATTGTGCCCACTATGCATACATACAGATTCTTACTGATACACTTTTAGGTGGATTCTGAAAATTATGGACCTCATAGACCATCTGACCATTAAGTCACATCATCTATTTCTTGTCTACTGTACAGCATAGACCTGCCTTCTCAGTGAGTTTCCATATGCTCTGCAGAAATTAGCTCATGTCTCATTCTCTTTCCACCTGCCTTGTAAACTGTAAAAGTTGAAGAGTCACTTTCCTGTTTGAGGTAAGTGACAACAGGACTTTGGTTGAGTGGTAGGGATTTGAAAACAAACTGAAGTTTCCAAATCCTTGTTGAGAGATATTATGCCCCAAGGCACACAGAAAGCAGCCCTTAACAGCTTTGTACATGAGAAAGAACAGGGTTTTGGGAATGCAGACATGCCTGTGCTCAGATCTAAGTTAGGCCTGGTGTACAGTTTGAGTCCTTTAGCATGCCAGTTAACGTTTTAGAATCTTTGTTGGCCATTCCATGGGGCCCAACCATGCACCCCAAAATGCTATAAAAGTCATTTTCTAAGTACCCCCAAAACTTTTCCAATAATTTCTTACCCGTAGCCAATCCCACAGTGAAGTATTTTGCTATGCGTCTGAAACAGGAAGGAAATGTGATAAAATATCTGTGTAAGTTAGGGCTGTTTTTATCTCATACTTGACAGCCAGACAGAAAAGCCTGAAAATTATCTTTTTCCCTTTAACTGCAGTTATCAGGAGTTAAGCAATTTTTGTGTTCCCTAAAGAGAAAAATTTAATAAGGCACCTGGGATAGTAGCTAATAGTTGTTAGTTGTGCATTCAAGAGTAGACATTGATAAAATGTTTGTTCCACCTTTGTATTTGATGACTGTGTGTTTAAACTGACACAGGGGCCTATGCATTTAATTTAGTGATAGAGCATTCACTTAGCATGTACAAGGATCTTGGTTCAGTCTCCAACATAAACTCATACACTCTCTCTCTCTCTCCCTCCCTTCCTTCCTCCCCCTCTCTCTCCCTCCCCCTCCCTCCCTCTCTCTCCCTCCCTCCCTCTCTTCCTTCCCCCTTCCTCTCTTTTCCTCCCTCCCTCTCTTTCCCTTCTCCCCTTCCTTAGTCCCTCCCTCACAAGCTAAATAAGGAATAGTTAGTTTGAATGGGAATAAGGTAGCACCTCTATTGGCTTCCTGCTGCCTGGGTGAGAGCCACCAGCACTGTGGCCTTCAGTATCATTATTTCTGCTCAGAACAATTAGCATGGCCTTTAGCTGACAAACTTCCCAATTAGCTTGTGCATATAAAAATGCTTGAAAAGTTGCAGTTCTGTGTCTTGTGAATACAAATAATAATCTGGGTCTTTTTCTATCCACGGTGACAAGTTGGCAAATAAATAATGATACAAATGGTCAGTAAGGGCAGATCATTTTATGCCACCAGACCAATTTAATTTGAACTGTAAGGATTTCTGTGAATTGGGTTTTATTTGTTTGCCTTTTACTAGTGAGCAAAGAGGAATCCGGAGAATCCAAGTGGCTTTGACAGCAGTATCTCTTGTTACAGCAGTTCTAGTATTCAGATATGAGGGGCCCATCAACCCAGTGATCATAAAGAGAAGTCATTCCACTAGTAATTCTTTAAAGTGGCAAGTATGTATTAATTACCTCTTATGTGTCAGGTGGTGTCATGGTCATGATGGGTAGCAGAGTGTCACAGGAAGGTTTGACTATTGTCCTTGTGTTTATAACTGAGTATGTTAAATTCACTGATGATGAGATGCACATGGATGCGAGTTAATACAGCAATCGGAGTATATTTAGCAAGGTGTGAAATGTATATAAATAGTAAAGCAGTCTGTTAGAATCCGAAGTTGAAATAAGGCCCTTCAGAAAGGAATGACATTGATGGTAGGACCATTACCATGAGAAGGTGACTGTGAACCTCCCTGACACTTACATAGATATTAAATAGGACATAGAGTCTAGAAGAAATTAAGCCAAGATGTTGCTTCAGATGATGAGGTCATTTTACATTTCAAACCTAGAAAGTAAATGGCATATCCTATGGAGAAGGCATGAGAAGACATGTCTCATAGATGAATCCTTGAACTTCTTATTCCAGCTGCCCAGTTACACCAGTAACCTTCACCTCACTCACCACTGAGTCTTCTAAGTATATCCAGCAAGCTCTGTCTTTCCTGGCCTGCACACTCACCCAGAATGGGCTTCTAATAGTGTAGGCTCCTCATTGAACTAAGGTTGGAACACTGAGGAGAGGAGTCCTATTTCATAGAAACAAGTGTCTTTGCAAAGCGCTCAGCTGTGAAATTAATGCTGGGCTTTGGTGATGGAACCCCACAGATTGCTTTCTTCCCAATGGTGCTATGCACCCAGAAAACCAATTCATTCAAACTTAGGTTAATGTAAGATTTTGAAGCTTTCAAAAAAAAAAAAAAAAAAACTGGATTTTGAGCTTTGCAATTCATTTCTTCAAAGTATATAAGGTGTCTTGGGAATTCATTTCTAAAAGATGTCAAGTAATATGCAGTACTTTCTTTCTGTTTCTTGTCCATCATTGTGAAGCTCTATATTTAAAGGCCTATTAATTTCTGTTTATTGAAATTTATAAGTTTAACCTAGGAAAAATAATTTGAAATCCCCATTGATTAGATTCACGTTAACTTACACCTTTTCTGTAAAATTCAGTTAATATGATTTTTTTTGATCAGAATAAGATAGAGGCAGAATTACCTTGATATAACATTGACAGTGGGTGAAGGTTGTAAAAGAGGCTGGCACATTTTTGTCAAGGGCCAGGCAGTGAGTGTTTGGGGTCTTGTAGACCATATGGTTGGTCTCATCTCTGCTGGCATGGCATGGAAACAGCTACAGACAATAGGTAAGTTATAAGTATGACTGCATTTCATGGATGCTCTGAGGAGAAACTTTCTGAGAAGTGGACCACTGGTTGACAGAATGGCATTTTTAAACCCTGCTATAAATTCCATAAATAAATAAATGGTGTGAAATAATTGGCCACTTAGCTATTAAGTATTTTGAAAGGTGTGTGCCAAATTGCTTAATCTCAATGATGCTTGAAGAATAGCCTAGTGGAGTGATGTCAGTAGCATCTGCTATGTCATAACAAACAATGGTTGTGTTATAAGCAGCACAAACAGGAAGCAATGAGACAATCAGATTTTGTACCCATTGTGGTTTAAATAAATAAGTTTTGCTTTATTTAGACTGTGCTCTAGGGCGGTTGCTTGTATTTTATGCTTTGGAGGCAGTACGCAAGCATGGGATCAAACTAAAAAAAAGTAAGGAAAAAGAAAGAAAAAGAAAGAAAGGAAGGAAGGAAGGAAGGAAGGAAGGAAGGAAGGAAGGAAGGAAGGAAGGAAGGAAGGACTAAAATTCTCAAAAACTCAGATCTTTCAGATTGTCTGTACCATTGAACTATAGACCCACCTCCAAGTAATTATATTTACACAGGAGCAGAATTTTAAATAGTACCAATTATGGACATGTTTTTAGTCTTTGAAGTTGTCTGATAACCAAATGCCTGTCTTTAGTTATACTACCATTTTCATTCTGGAAGGGAGGTCTTAATGCATAGCTTCAAGGAATGCAAACTCAAACATGATGATGTCTCCACAGCTTTATGTTTCTGGAATCAGAACTCTCCCACAGCACTGCCCTACATCCTAAAACTGTTTTAGGTTCTACTCTAGCAAAGGGTGTTCCTAAGTACCACTGAAAGATGAAAGCAGTTTGTCTCAAGCTCCGTGATGCAAGGCTCTCACTTTTGCCTGTAAGGAGAGAAAGAACCACTCAAGCTCCTTCTCTCTATCACATAATGGCACAGGGAAAAGGCATCTTCATCTGAAACTGAACCCTGCCAGACTTTGACCTTGAGCTTACCAGTAACAGAGAGGAAAAAGTGATATCTCCTGTTTCAGTCCCACCGAGAGTACAGCATTTCATTATAGCAGGCCAAGTAATGAAGACAGAAGCCAAGGCATTCACAAATACTTGTGAAAAGATCTCACAAGTCTTAAGTAAAGACTTCTGTACACACATATACACAAGAGTGAGCAAGAGAGACAGAGGGAGAGACTCAAAGACATAAAAAGACAGACAGACACAGACACAGGGGAGTAGGAGCAGTATTGTTTGAGACTTAAAAGGGCCAATACATGTGGAAAGAAGAATCAAAGAAGATAATGGAGGAGAGGAATTGACCCCTATACCTTCTATAGAAGTAACAAGCTGTCAACAGAGTGTTACACCTTTTAATCTCAATACTCAGGAGGTAGAGGCAGGCAGATCTCAAGAACTATTTCTGCTGAAATTAGAGGCTTTTTTCCAGTTTGGATAATGGTAGAGGCAGCAGTTATCTGTGTTTAGCTGATACTCAAAATCCAACAGAAGTAGGTTTGGGGGTTGAAATGTTAGCAGGTGGAAGAAATGTGGGGCCATGTCCTAGAGTGTCCAGGAGAAAGCAGCCCATTCAATAAGTAAAAGTTTAGTTTCTTCCATTGTCACTAAAATAAGCTCTCTCTTAGTTGGACCACAGCTTTCCCTTCTTCCCTTTTCTCTTCCACCGGATGATGAAGCTCTCACTACTACTATCTCAAGTGGAGGTAAGGATTTGAGCCTTGAGCCTCACCCTTAGCCAGATCCTCATCTGAATCATAAAAGCAGAACCAGGGCACCTGGTACTTTGGATTAGTGATCCACTCTGAACTGCAATCCTGTCCTGCAGGGTCCTGTCTCAGTGCAGTGACATAGAGCTTAGAGCTTCAGCATGTGGGAAGAAAGTCACAGTGTATTTGGCCAGTGTATGCTTGATAACTGAGCTAGTGCTGGTCTAGAGCTCAGTCATCCATCCATGAAGTATGATTTTCACATTCAACTTCTCTCATGATTAGTTCATAAACAGACAGGCATTTCTAGCCTTTCCCTACAAAGAAGCATACACTGGATTAAAAGACTCAGCAAAAGAGTCAGATAACTTCTATCCACCCTAAGATGCTCTGGAGACTGTAGAAGACCATCAACTCATAGAGATCAGAACTGCAGAAAGTGACATTTAATTTAAGAGAGAGGAAGAAAGCAGAACTCCTATATAGCAAGAGCGAGTCTCCTTGGAAGTGGGATCATGCTGAATATCCCTACCTTGGAGTTTCTTGAATGGGAGTACAGTTGGTCAGTCGGGTTCTTTGACAGGTGGCAGGTTCTCAGGTGTGGTTTTTACAGAATAGGAATTTCTCTAGAGGAGAAGAGGTAAGGAATAGTTATACTCCCTTACAGTAACCTTAGCCTCTAGCCATAGCAGAACCAAAGACATGCTATGCTATGGGTGAGGCTACTAATAGAACTTAGGGTGTTTCCTGTTTTCCATCAAGAAAATGCTGTTCACTTTGGGGGAGGGGGTGTTTCTGTGCATTAAAACTCCTGGCCAGTTTCTAACTTCTGTTCTTTAAAAAACAAAACAAACAAAAAGAACCATACAACTTCTTTTTCCTTTTTCCCCCTTAAGATTTATTCATTTACAAACACACACACACACACACACACACACACACACAGTAGCTGTCTTCAGATATACCATAAGAGAGCATTGGATCCCATTAAAGATGGTTGTGAGCCACCATGTTGCTGAGAATTGAATTCAGCACCTGTGGAAGAGCAGTCAGTGCCCTTAATCACTGAGCCATCTCTTCAGCCCCCAAACTCCTATTCATGACAAAGTGGGGCTGAGAAAGATAAAAAAGTTTGGGCACAGGCTCTTCTAAAAGTCACTTTTGTTGGGATACTACATAAGTTTTTCTCTTTCTTCACCCAGTGCTGCATGCACTGGAGTGAACATTTTATGGAAATAAACTCTAATGTCATGAAATAAGTCCTATCTGAATACTTGTGATTTAAGTATCATAAGTAGAGTACATTATGGATTCAATAAATCACATAGGAAGGAAAGACTTAGTTTGGTACCCAGAGTGGGTATTATAAAATTCCAGGACCCACAGAGTAGAGGAACCATTAGCATCATTTACAAGGTGCCACACGGATGCTGGCAGGCATAGCATCTATGGATGTTCTTGGAATGAATTCAAATCAATGGTATGCCTCTCAGGGGCCTCACAGAATGCTATAGTGCAAGGACAGACACTTTCAACAGCCTGCTTGATAGATCTCAGAGATCATGCATTTATTTATGCCCTTCCTAGCAGAGATTGGAAAGACGAAAAGGAAGATTAGACTTTTGAACCTTCCATAGGGAACAAGAAATCCAGTCTTCAGAACTTTGATGTAGAAATAGGGCACATTCCCAAATAGAAAGAAGTTACATATAGGATATTCCCAAACCAAAACAGCCAAAATGAGTATCTGCTACACCCTTCCACATTAGAGTTACCTGTAATTAAAGATATATGTGTCAGGGTAGGTTTATTTCAAATATAAGTTCCTTCTTTAAGCATTTTCTGAAGTGCTCTGGTTTGCTGCTGGTACAATTGATAGTTCCTTTTATTCTTCTTTCAGAAGGAAGTTCCAGGTTGGTTTTTCTTCTTCTATACAAGTTGTTATTGACTTTAGAAACACACAGAAACATAGATGAGACAGAATGAAGGGCAGCTTAATTAAGTATATAGTTAAGATGGGCAGCTATGTAGTGTTTGGTATAATGCCCCAACCACCTAAAGAATGCATTCATGTGTGTTCCTTCGTGATCTAGCCACTGACAAATTCTATAGGCATATGAGTATTTAACACCATAGGGCTAAATGTTCTTTTCCCCACACATGGAACTAAAACAGAGGTTGCAATCTCCACGTTTCCCTTAAAGAACAGTAGATACATAAATCTTAACCAGAGGAAAGAGCAGGTACACCGAGAGAAATATTGCCATCTCAGGCCATGTGTCTTCTGTGGAGATGAAGAACAGACATTCACAGAGTGTTTAGTTCACGAGGAAACCTAGGGTTCTTTATCTAGTGGCTAACCTGAGTAACACCTTTGTTTTAGGATCAGATTTATAACTTCTGCCAAATTAGTAACACTGTCATTCAGAGTGGCCCTAGAGGCTATTCATTGAACAGAAAAAAAAACAAACAAACAAACAAACAAACAAAAAAAAAAACAAGTGACAGTTATCCCTTTTTCACTGGCAACCTGTCAGGAAAAAAAAAAAAAAGGTGGAATCTTGGCAACTAGTTAGACCTGAAGAAACATGGTTTAGGGTGGGACGTAGGAACTAGAGACTACCTTGTGTAATAGGTTTTTTTTTGTTTTTATGTTTTTGTTGTTGTTGTTGTTGTTTCTTTCTAAGTGATTTGCAAATTGTAGAAGGGCTACCTTAGTCCATGAGATTGATCTTTAACTGAACCATTTAAAAATCCTTTCTAGGGACTGAAGAAAAGACTGAGTGGTTAATACTTGTTGCCCTTGCAGAAGATCTGGTTTTGGTTTCTAGGCCTCATATGGTGGCTTGTAATCATCTCTAACTCTAGTACCAAAGTACCATATACCCTCTACTCTCTTCTTGCCTCTAGGGGTATTGTTTGCACCACAAAGGTAAAACTGTTCATGCACGTAAAATAAAAGTCACTATATCCTTAAAAATACATTTGCAGACCAATATGTAGGCCCATTCTCATGGTTGCATGGCAGAACTTGAATTCTATCTTCAGGGGTAATAACTGCTAAGCTGGTACACATTCATATCACTGTACAGTACACCCAAGGAATACACTTGCACTATAATACTGTGTAGACTATTTCTTCTTTGTCCTTGGCCAATATAACTCTAGAGCAGAAACAAGCATCATCTAGCTTTGAGATACTCTTTTGACCCCACACCAATGACTTGAGGACTATCTTCCTGCCCTTGTGAATCCTATTTTAGCATTCCCATCCTTGGTCCATGGTAAGACTGCAGATATGCATACTCTCATTCTTGTCTCCAATTTTCCATGTTTTTTCCTTCTCTTTATGCCACTCACATCTTCTCTAAACACTCTATCTTACTTCTGTCTATCTAGAGCACTGTCAGAAGCCATCTTTATGGTTTGTGTGCAGCCAAATGTTAAATGAATGTGATCAACTAGAGTCATCTGAGAAGAGACACCAACTGAGGAATTTCCCCAAATAGATTTGTCAGTGGGTATAAATGTAAGGGATTATCTGGATTAGTCATAGATGCCGGAGGCCCCAGACATTGTGAGTAGCACCATACTTTGGCAGGTAGTCCTGTTCTATGTAAGCAAACTTGCTAAGCATGAACATGGAAGAGAGCTAGCCCATCAGCAGTGTTCCTGCATGGGTCCTTCCTCCTGACTTCCCTCAGTGATGGATTGTGATGTAGAAGTGAAAGCAAAATAAGGTTTTCTTTCTCCCAGTTGCTTTTGGCTGTCCTGTTTTATCACAGCAACAGAGAGGCGAATTGGAGCACATGCCTGCTATGTGAACTTTCCCATGAAAAAAAGTACCATGTCGCAGACACAATAGAACAGTATCAAAGGGGAACCACATAAGAAACATGCAAATCAGGAGAGAATTTCCCAGTCAACCTGGTCCTTGGGGAGTTTTTTTCTTAGTGTACACTATGATTAGCTTAGTGAATATTGGATGAATTCTCCATAATAGATCAAATAGCTTGTTACTAATTTTGTGAGCATTTCTCAGAATTATACATTTCTTTACCTGATATTTTATGCAATTTGCACAAAAATCCCATCCAACTGGAGCTACATTCTAATTTCAATCTCCACTCTTCTAAAATACCTCTTTGCTTCTTCTCAGCACCCTAGGGTAACCCTGTTGAGGATTTTATTCCTGCCATATTCCTGTCTCAGCTTCATAGAAGGATTCATTTCTGTTCATTGCCATGAAAATTAACTTCAAGCTATAGTTACTATCGTTTAGCTGTCAGTGGCCCAGCCACAAGTAAGAATTACATTGTAACAGTGGTGTTGACAAAACCATTCCTAATGTTATGATTCTGAAATAGCTATCTGTTGGTGCTCTGTACTTTAAAGTGGTTATGATTGAGTTGTAGTCAACAGATATTTGTAGGTTTTAAGATTGAGAGTAGGATTTTCATATCAGCTCAATCAATGCCTGCCAACAAGCACCTGTAATATTTAAATTTCCTGGTGGCTTTCTTTCAAACCTGTTATTTATTTCTCCTAAATCAAATGCTTACTTCAGCAGAGCCTGGGAGATCTCTCTCTCTCTCTCTCTCTCTCTCTCTCTCTCTCTCTCTCTCTCTCTCTCCATACACACACACACACACACACACACACACACACACACACACATTCAGTTCCAAATTATCTCAATGGGATCCTTTACAGGGAACTGTTATGAAAAGGCACACAGAAAGTGTGCACAAGGGTGTAAAATGGGAATGACCTAGTTTCTCTCAAGCCCTTTACACTGTTATGGGGGCAATAACCCAGCCTCAATTGCACAATGTGTTCAGGGATTTTCTACTAAATGAATTTTGGTAAAGCATCATAGTCATTGGACTTGGGATCTTTTGAGTCATCTAAGCAACTCTTAGACAGCATGAATTTATATCCTGACTCCATATCTGTAAGCTCTATGTCTTTGGGTAACTTTAAGCTCTCAAATTGGTACTGGACTCTGCAATCAATGAGGACCCTATTGTCAGTTTTATGACCCTTCTTTATTAACACCTAATATTTATTGACCTTCTAGTGTGTGCCTGATACTAATTAAGTCCTTGGAGGTGTACAAATGAAACTATCAAACCTCAATCTATGTCTTTCTTCTTAGGCAACTCATCCTCTAACAAGGAGTAACACTCATGAATGTAATTGTTATATATGATGCTGGCCCAACCAACTACCCTTTGGGGTATAAGTGAAATAATCTAACACTTCTTGTTACACTTGCATCAAACACTTGTTTTTGTTACTTCTGGTTCTCAATTACTTCTTTTCCTACATTCGTGCTGTTTAAAGATCTTCTTCCAATCAACTGATATGTCCAGTATAGAATAGAGTCCTATCTCAAGACTCATAGAAGATCACAACAAGAAGACTATAGATTTAGAACATGTGACTTTGGGACCATAGATATAGATCATATTACAGAAAAAATTTAAAAATATTGTTGTTATTATTAATAGTTGATGGTTTGAGATACCACCTCTTGTATATCCTCAACTGTCTCAGGACTCGCTACATAGACCAGGATTGCCCAAGTGTTCAGGGATCCTCTAGGTCAGCAAGAAGGAAAGACAGAGAGAGGAACGAGTGGCTTAGGATGGTGCAGGCTTTTATTTAGCAGGAAGAGTAGTAGGTGGCAGATCACAGTAAGAATGTAAGCATAACTTGCTTACAGACCTGGGTAATTATGGGATAGGAATTCAGCAGGACTGGAAAAAGAAGTTGAAATGTTTCCTTTTCTGACGCACAGTTGATCATTGCTAGGGATAACTTGTGAATAGTCATTTAAAGTACATGAAATGGACAATAAACATCTTTCTGAGGCTGTCCATTACCAGGGGCCCCTAGAGCAGGACAATCAAGAATCAAAAGAAGTATGTGACTTTACATCCAGAAGCCAAATCACCATGGTCATAGGAACTAGCACATTCAGTGAAACTAGAAAGCTTTATAAAACGGTATGGGCTTGGCTAGTAAAAATAAATGAAAAAAAAAAAAACATTAGAAAAAGGTACTTTCACTGTTAAAAGCCTTGAGGATGCCAGACCCAGGTATCTCATAGTTCATTTGCAAATACATCAATGCCCCCAAAACAAAGAAATCAGAAAATTATTCAGATCTTAAATATTTTAGATAAAGGATATTCATATACACAACCCAACACACACACAACATATATGCATACAGTCTATTTAGAGGCATACTGAAAGTTGTAATTATATTAACCCATTTTCCCATTTTGCTGGATTGTTCTTGATGCTGGGTTCTGCAAAGGATTAGATTACCCCTCTGTTGTTCTGCTGCCTCCACTGCATTCTTCACAAACAGGGAATGACTTTGTCAAGCTTAGTTCTGCAGAAGTTTCCCTGCCATGAAGGAATCCAGCCTCGCTTGGGACTCTATTCTCACTGCACCATCCTCCTCGGGGTGGCCCAAGAGCTTCTCAAGTAGAGACGACACACAAAGAGCTCAGCTTGAGAGGCAGGGAGCAGAGGACAGCAAGGACAGATAGGGTCACATCTCAAGAGCTGTAGAATCTGCATGGCAAAGTGGTCCTTAAGCCAACAAGAGCCTTTAGTAAGTAGTACTGAGTCTCTTGGTGGGAAGCTGAAGAGGCCCAGTTTCAAAAACCCATAGCTGCTACTCACAAAGGCTGGGCAAATGCCTCCTCCCCTTAGCCTTCTTGCCTGTTGGAAAGATTTCCGATTAAGCTACAGTTTAAGGATAAATCCTAACATCCAATCAGCAAGTCTTTAACAGACCCAGCACTAGGGATAACCATGAAATGACAGTGTGTGCCCTCCGGAAATTATAGAGATAAGTACAGTCTCCTATAATGCAGGGTCCCTGAGTCCCCAAGTACCCTGGGAAATGGACACCATCCACCCACAGGCTCAAACTGTTTCATCAGCGCTTTACTAATGTGGTTTCCGAGGAAGGTCAGGGAGCTAAACTTATCACCCAGTAGCCAGGGTTGATAGTTCATATCTTGATCTTATCACCAAGCCTCTTTTTCCCATTCCAATTGCTTTCTGAGGGCTTAGAACTGCTCACTTGGGGGAAATATTTGCTGTGCACAGGAGGCTACATTAAAAAAAAAAAACAATCAAGTTGTGTAAGGTAGGAAAAGTATGTTCAAAACAATGCCACGGTTGACTCCTCCGATCGAAGTTTTAACCTATCTCCTACTGTCACAGCAGAGTGACCTACTAAGAGTTCCCCCTCCCCTTTTCCTTTGTCTTTGGTTCTCATTTTCAGGCTTCAAAGGAAAGCCTGCTTTCAGACAAGTGTTTACCAAGGTAACCCTCTTGGTTTTCTTCACCAGCAGCTTTTGAGAATTCTCTACTTGAAATAAGAGGTTCCCGAGAATAATGTAGTCCAATCAGACGCTTCATAAGCTTTCCCGAGGAAGCCTAAAGTGTCCTCACATCCCTCAGTCTGGAAGCACAGGAGTATGTTTCTCAAAGTGCCTTTTCAGAGTCCATGCCGATGGCATTTGGATGGACGTTGACTCTGTTGTGGTAAAGATTCTGGGTGTAGTGAGGAAGTCCATCAGCATTTTGGCCTATGCTAAAATGGCAATACTAGACCATCATGCACATAGCTATAACTAGAAATGTCTTAAAACACCACCATGTTCCAAGCATTGAAAAGTATTCATGTGTTCCAGAACCATCCATGTCAAGTGCAATTTGTATTTCCTTTTGGAGGTTGCTGAGAAAATCTAAGGAAAGCTCAGTGCAAAGTGGGGCCAAGAAATCAGCAAATCATGAATTCCAGGAGATTGTACAGTATTCACACATGAATAAGTACTTAAACTGGTCATTAAACTCCAAGGAAGAGTTTAGTCTTTGCAAAAGTACAGGAGGCACCATTTTCCCCAAATCTTTAAATAGCCACACATGATATACTAAATGGATAGAGGGTCCGCTCAAGTCCCTCACATCCCCGCACGTGGGTGTGAAGGTACCCCCCACGTCTTTTATTTTATGTCCCTTTGGACAGTGCACTGGCTAGTTTTGTGTGTCAACTTGACACAGGCTGGAGTTATCACAAAGAAAGGAGCTTCAGTTGGGGAAATGCCTCCATGAAATCCAGCTGTAAGGCATTTTCTCCATTAGTGATCAAGGGGGGAGGTCCCCTTGTGGGTGGTGCCATCTCTGGACTGGTAGTCTTGGTTCTATAAAAGAGCAGGCTGAGCAAGTCAGGGGAAGCAAGCCAGTAAAGAGCATCCCTCCATGGCCTCTGCGTCAGCTCCTGCTTCCTGACCTGTTTGAGTTCCAGTCCTGACTTCCTTTGGTGATGAACAGCAATGTGGAAGAGTAAGCTGAATAAACCCTTTCCTCCCCAACTTGCTTCTTGGTCATGATGTTTGTGCAGGAATAGAAACCCTGACTAAGACAGATGGATGCAGTTTTGGTGGTGAAGTCACACCCTGACATACAGTATGAATGCTAAAGAGAAAGGAGAAAAGCAGGCTCTGAGGAATAACACCGGACCCTGCATGGGCTGAGGCCTTTTCCCAGATGCCAGCTCTACTCCAATCTCCATTCATGTTCTTGCTCTTCGAAAACCATCGCCTGTATTCTTGGCAATTTATTTGGCTGTTCTGTGGTTGGCTTCCATTGCCATGGTAAAGACATGAACAATGAATACTTTATGGAATTGTAGGAAGAATTAAATAATCTGGTATGTGACAACTAGAACCCTACTATATTAGATGGTTAATTGAAATTAGACCATTTTGTTACCAGCACATTAGAGTACCAGTGCAGAAGGGAGCTCAGAAAGAGGAGTTAAACATAGAGTTACTTTTATCACATATTGTTGATACAGGAAAGGCTTTGTTCTGTTAGTCTTCTCTTTCTCCCTCTTTGTCTCCCTTATCTCTCTCTTCCTCCCTCTTCCTATGGTCTCATGAATTCCAAGATGGTCTCCAAGTCTCTCAGTAGCTGAGGATGACCTTGTACTTCTGATTTTTCTACCTCTACCTCCTCAGCAGAGGGTAGAGAGATAATTTTATGCAATGCTGGGCATTGAATCCAAGACCTGTACATACTGACCAAATATTCTATCAACTGGAATACAACACCAACCCCCCACTGTCTTATTTTAAGACCTTTAAAAGTGACTTATTACTTTTATTTTGTAGGAGATCACATGTCATGGTATGAATGTGGAGGCAGAGATCAGCTTTCAGGAGTTGGTTCTTTCTTTTTACTATGTAGTTCCCAGGGATTAAACTCAGATCTTCAGGCTTGTGCCATTCCTTGTTGAGCCATCTCCTGTCCTACCTTTAGTCTTAAGAGTAAACTACATTTCTTGCATTCCCCCTGAATGTATAGAAGTATTTCTATACTTCTTCCCCTGAGTAGAGGAAAAAAAAAAACATTGCATAGAATTATTGAGTACCTTTGTGTGTTATCTTCTGAAATATGTATAGTTTTCCTTGTGCCTCCTCTTTATCTGCAACTCTGACAGCACACTATATGTGATGTTTTCTAACTCTTCACGGAGCCTGATTCTGCAGGCTTGCACACTTAGAATCTTTGTATTCTCTAGTTCTCCATAGCTAGAAAGGCCCATTCACTGGCCCTAACAATGTAAGTGTGTGAAAATGCATTTAGACAGCCCCTGTTCTTACATTGGTCTCAGAAACAAGAAAGCATTCCAAAGTTCTGATCCTGTGGTATCAAAATCACTGTTCCTGGCTAGTCTGCTTCGAAACTACATCAGGATGCCAAGAGATGCTCTACAACAGCAAGGGGATCTATTTGCTGCATACTTGCCTCTTTAGAAGCTAGATACTACACTGAGTATTTTATGTTTCAAAAACCACACTTGGGTTCAGGGTTCAGCCATGTAATAGAGAGCCCCCACAGTATGTAGCAGTTAGCCTTTAATGGTGGTTATGATGTTTTAATAAAGAAGATACATAGGAAATGAAATGGAAGAATTCAGCCTTCTCCCAGGGAAGCCACACAAAGTGTTGCATGCCCAGCTATGAGGAATGATGGTACCTATAACATGTTGCCTGCTAGAAAAAAACTTGCTCTTAGAGTCTCTGGTCATCTGGGCAGGGTATGCCTGAGCCAAACTTGGAGACTTCCAGAGAGAACGTAGACATTCAGCAGTAAAGCCTGTTGTTTGTGCAGGCAGTAGAAGACTGACTAGTCTCAGCAGTTCTCACAGTAGCACATACCTCCTACACTCTGAAATTTCTAAGCTCCACACAGAGGGTGGCTTGTAAAGAACAGCAGTCAGCCAAGCCCCACATGCTTAGTGTTTTCTGCATGTTGTATTTTAATTTTCTTTTTGGTGTACACAAGAGCAGATAATAATATTCTTGTTCCAAAATGAGAAAAGTGAAGCTTTGATAGGTTAGGTAAGGTGCTCCCAATCTCAGAGTTCAGAAGAAAGAGAACCGGGATGTAGCCAGACTTGCTAGAAGACAGCTTTGCAAAACTGCTTTCATCTTGACATCTCCTCTGCAGTGAATCTCAACTCCAGCTCCTCCCCAGTAATTAGATGTACACTATTTGATAATCTCAACTTTCTTGGCTGAAAATAACTTGACCTGTCATTTTCTAATTTTAGAAGCAGTTTCTGAGGGAAAAAATAACCTTAGGGGACCCATTTGACATAAGTATTGTACGTGACTGCTCCTGTAGTTGAGAACAAGATATGTTTTCTTTAAACATCTATAGATATATGTATATAGGTATATCTACATATACATATATACATATACCTATATATATATGCACACACACACACACACACACACATGAAACTTAATTTGACCTGGTGGAAGAAGCCTATATTCCCATCAACTCAGGAAGCTGAAGTAGAAGAATGGGAGTTAAATGTCCAAAATGAGATACAAAAGAAGTCCAAGGCCAGAAAGACCAGCCTAAGTTACTTAGCCAGAGTCTGTTACACAGAGTTTCAAATGTGTGTGGGGGACTGTATGGCTCAGTTTGTTTAGCATATGCAGGACACTGCATTAAATCTCCAACACTTTAAGTATATATTTATATGTATATATGTATATGTGTATATGTGTATATACGTATATGTATATATATATATGTGTGTGTATTTGTGTATATATGTATATGTGTATATATGCCTATATGCCTATATGAATATATGAATATGTGAATATATGAATATATGTATATCAGTCTCTACTCACAGTTGCATAGCACTGTTAGGAAAATCAAAAAAGCAGCAAGTGTAAAAATCGCTGACAGTGATTGACAGGGGAGCCATTGTCAGTTATTGTTCCTTCAGCTCCTGTGCATTCTGACACAAAGGTCTTCTATCACTAGAAAATGAAGACTGGGAGCTGGTCATTCATGACATGAAACCTCATGAGAATGCTAACAGTGTAAACTTAAGTTGGTGTTTCTCTATAGGATTCAGACCTTTCCCCTCATACAATCCCCTCCCAAACATGTAGCCCTCACCATGGTTACAAGACGAATCTAGCTTCATTGACCTTATTGTCCCAGAATGTGAAATGACATAGGAGAGAAACTAAGTATAGCCAGTCATCTTTCATGACTATAACAAAATACCCTAGGCTCTGTGTTTATCAAGAAGAGATTTGTTTGACTTAAAGTTGGGGGATGGTCAGAAGTCCTGTAGCATCAGCACCAGCTGTGGACTGTAGCAAGGACCCCATTGGCTGGATTCCCTCTTGCAGGTACAACCACAATGACCAGAATATGTATGAGAACAAGCAAACTTGAGGCAAGATGGAAATCAAATGAAAGAGAAGTAGTTGAGTTATGTTGAACTAGGCTTGTCCCTTAAAGGTCCCATCATCTGTCACCATCACTTCATTGCAGACCAGGTAGGTACCTTTGAGACCTTAGGGAGAATACTCAATTATATCCAAACCACAGTTTTGAGAGTCCCGTAATCAAATCCCATTGTCTGCAACTGGCATCCCTTACCTACCATATATAAGCAGAAAACAGTGTCTGTTTTCAGGAATTGGCTGGACCTGGGCCACAAACCATGCTCGCCTCTAGGCCTGTGAGTGCCTCCTAAAATGGCAGAGTGGAAGATACAGTCTCTAAGTGGCTAATACAAGGAAACTGCTACTGTGGGTGGTCAGAAAGAGCCACTGGCATCTGCACACTGTTATATGTATGTGAAATCAGACTAAAGCATCCCATCCTACCTGTAAGTGACAAGTTGAGATGAAATTTTTCTGAGTATTTCAGAGTTTAGAGCAGAGACGCAGTTCCTCACAGACACACCCTGTGACCCTGGCCAGCTAGAAAGAACAGTTCATTAGTGAGGAATTCCTTTCCACCCCAACTAAAGGCTTTGTTTTTCAGCTCTTGTCATATTGGCCCACTTAAGAAAGGTTAACCATATTAGGTAATTACAGAGATAGCATTTAATTACTTTAGGTTTCCAATCAAGGTATTTGCTGCAAACCTGGTGGGCCATGCTGATGGACGTTAATGAATGACAGTGTGTGATTAAAACATCTGTCACTGTCAAACAGGTTCGATTTGGGGTGGTGATTGGCTCATCTCTGGGAATGGGATGATGGCCACGGAAAGCCAAATTAGCCAAACTTAATGTTTCCCTAATCATTAGGCGATTGAGCTGACAGTGATTGGTCTCAAACATGCACCAATGAGCAGTAATGAAGATGCTACCAGATCGGTTTGGCATAGGTTTTGCAGGCTAATTAGCTAAACAAAAATGTTAATTTAATCAAAGGAACATGGATTCATTAAAGGTGTATCAGAGAGCTAGAGGAGAAAATTGGCTCAGCCACTGAGGAGAGGGAATTATAGCTGCCAAGCAAGTTATCTCGACCTAAAGAAACCAGTCTTCCTCTTACAGGATCTCATAGAAGCAGGCTCATTACATTTAAGCATGCCACATGCACATTTTTCTTCAGATCTGGTTATTATAAAGGACAGATCATCTATGGAAGAATAGAGAATCAAAGCAAATGCTTATTTTGTTTGATCCCCAGAGGAATAATTAATTACTCTACGGATATTCTTTGACTGATTTATGGGCTGGTGAAATAGAAACAGTTTTGGAGATTGTGTAATTCATGCCACTCTTTTTTATTTTAACATATATATTTTTTTATTTTTATGTCTATGTGTGTATGGGTATTGCAAGTGAGCATAAATTTCACAGAGGTAATATGCTCTGGATTCTCTGGAATCTGAATTATAGACAATTGTGAGCCATCAGATGTGTATGTTAGGAACTAAATTCAGTCGCCTGCAAGAGCAATACATGACTCTTAACCACTGAGCATCTCTCCAACCCATGTAAACTTAGTAATTTAAAAAAATATCACAGAGTGGTTTTATCTGTTGCACACAATCACATCACTTGGTGCCAGTTAATTTGTGTCTTAGACACAAATCTCTCTGTATAGTAACCCAGGAATTAGTTATTGTCATAGCATATTGCTCTCTTGTTACCAGGCTGTGGACATCCTGAGACACTTATCTCTAAATCTTATAATCTATCTGTGCTTGTTGTTGTGAGGAAAAGGAAAATCTGCATGGTAGATGGCAAGATTCGACAAGTGGTTGCTAAGGGATCATCTCCTCAAGAAAGTCAGGAGTCCCAGGTGTTTATCAGTGCTTGCCATACATAAATGACTCGAATTATTTTCTTGTCTACTCTTGACTGTCTATTTGCTCATGGTATGGGAAATAAACATTTTTTTGCAAGCTCTGTGGCCCATGCCTGGCACAGGTCCCCAGAATCTGAACTTGCTGACCCTCATCAGCTACTAGCCACTTTTTGAATTGACCTGTATGTCTATTCATTCATGAATTCCACAAATACTTCTGAAGAGAGATTGGAGCAGCAACATTGTCTGGCAGGCTTCTGAATCCATTCCTCTCAGTTAGAAAGGGCAAACACCTGTAGATGCCAGTAATTGCTCACTGCTATATTTTGTTCGAGATGTCTCTTTTCCTCGTTCTGAGTCAATGAAATTCTGCTCATTTATGAAAGCTCACTTTGGATTATTCTTCATGCTAGGCAGCTTTCCCTACCTTAGTCAAGGCTGGGACAGCACTTGGGTAGTACTAAGTCTGTATTTGTCATGGCAGCCTGCACTCTGGTTTACAATATCCAGGTACAACACTGGTTCCTTGGGTCTTGGATACATGGGAAGCTGGAGCAGGAGGATTGACTGTGCCCAGTGGTTTGGGACCAGCCTGGACAGCATTGTGAGGTATCTATCTGGAAAAAAATGAATATTAAAAGCTTGTTTTATTACCTGTCTCTCTTTCTAGATCAGTTTCTTGAGGAGTCTAATCACTATGCATATTAAGATCATATGAATCCCTAATTAAAAGTCTGAATCGCAGACTGAGCAAGGCAGCACACAGCTTTAATCCTAGTACTCATGGAGCTGTGGCAGGTTCACCTTTCTAAGTTCTAGGTCAGCATGTCTACATAGTGAGTTCCGAGCCAGACTGAGCAGTGAGCTTCTATCTCCAACAATATCAACAAAAATATCTCCACTGCTTCTTTGTGCCCCATATTTCATCAGAGTGCACAAGGATACAAAGAAATTTATATATCCATATCATAACATTTCAAAACACTATTGTAAGGAAAGGATGGGTGGGCTTATGGTAACTACTTAATATGTCTTTGCCATGTCACGTCAAGATCAGTCATCAAATCATAGAGTGAGGGCACTGCACAGGAATTTGAAGTCCTTGCTTTCCTAGTGTAAGATCCTGTTTCTTATCACTGATGCTGCAGATGTTGAAAATCAATGATATTTAGGAAGTTTCAAGGGTCTATGAAGAGTCTCCACCCACCCCCAACCCCATTCTACCAATGAATGGAAAGAGACAAGGTAGGTCTGTGGGTACTGAGAACACTAATGAGCTGGGTCAGACTCAGTGCCATCTTATCACCTTTGTACCAATCTCCCTTCACAGTGGTTGTGTTGCTATAGTAACCCTTAAGGGAATGTCTGAACTTTCTGGCTTCTCAGAATATTAATTTACTTTTAATTGATGCACATTGGTAACATGTTTCTACACTACAGTATAATAGTTCAATACTCTATGTGTTGACCTACTTGTCTTTTCACTCATGAATATAATGGTGTGTAATGACCAATTAAGGGTGATTACTGATTATTTTGTTGTGTAGAAAACCTTCAAACACCTTTTACTTGTTCTTCATAAAATACATATTATTCTAAATGACTCGACACGTATTACATTTTTAATTCAAGTGTAACTATCATCAACTCTTCCCCATTTCCTCCTTCAGAGCAAAGCAATATAGCCAAATCTAATATTCAATGTTATTACTTGAATGGAAAATGTCTCCCACAAGCTCAGGTTTTCAACACTTTGTCCCTAGCTGGCAATGAAATCTTGGGAGGTTCTAGAAACCCCAGGAAGTAGAAACTAGGTTTTTAGAGCATGTCTTTTAATGAAATGTCTCATTCTATTCTCATGTGCTGTGTGCAGTATGACACACACACACACACACAATCACTGCCAACACACTCTCCTGCCAGCATGATATTCCAGTAATATCATGCATGCTGGTCATCTTCTAATCCACTAAACCCTCTAAACAGAAAGTACAAGCTGAAGTTTTCCTAAGAAGGAACTTTTAAAGACAAAGGGAATTCACCTTAATAAGTTTCTTAGCAGAGTAAGTTAGATAGACTGGTGTTTCCTCTACTAGCATTAGATTTTGGGAGATGACCCAGTAGGCAAAGGTGCCTGTGTACAAGTATGAAGACTGGTGTTCATATCTACAGCATCTATGTATATGCTGAACTGGTGTCACAGTACACCTGTAACCCCAGCAGGAAGAGTCAGGTGATCCACAGGGCAAGTAGGCTAGCCACCTTAGCTGAATTACTGAGCTCTGAGTTCAAATGGGAGAGCCTGCCTGAATATATAACATGGGGAGTGATTGATAAATACATACCATTTAACCTCTGGCCTTCACACACACACACACACACACACACACACACACACACACACACATGTATACACATGTATACACATAAATATGCATCACACATACACAAAAATAAATTTAAAACATTCTAATTCTATGGTTTTATATGTAAGTCATCTTTTATGTAATCGAGGATGCACACAGTATGCTCTGGGGTACAACTTCCTCATTACTTTGGTTGGGTTCTCTCATCTTCCCACAGCATCCCAAAGGAGTGCATTCATTGAATTTCAAAGGAAATATTCTCGTGGCTTAAATTAAAGAGAAATAAAGACATTGTACTAACATCTAGTTCCTCTAAAGTTTTGACCACAGCAAGGCATTTTTCACAGTCCGCTATTTTGAGGTCCTGCTTGGAGCTATTCAGTTATTTTTAAAGAATGGCACAGGGGGGCTAAGATGGAAATTTAAGGTTTCTATGTGTATTTGGCAGATTTTCAAGCACACAATAGCAGGTTCGGTACGGTGGTTAGTAGTGGCAATGGTGCCTCAGCACCCAAACTTTATATTGTTTTCAAGAAATCAGTGCCTTGGAAACAGACATGTTTGATATTTAACAACCAACATAGGGAATCACAATGTGAATGTTATTTGTTTTCAATCTAGGCTAACAACAGAGGTGGTGCTTTGGGGAAAATAAAATGGAGCAGAGATAGTATTTATATCATTCTTTTGGAGAAGGAAGATTTTATACACATGCACACACACATATACATATACATACATATACACATACACATACACATACACATACATATACACATACACATACACATACACATACACATACACATACATATACATCTATATGGGAGGGATGAGTTATTTGAGTACTCTAGTTCACTGTACATTTTCTTTCTTCTCTTTTCTTTTCTTTTTTTTTTTTTGACAGGGTTTCTCTGTATGGCCCTGGCTGTCCTGGAACTCACTCTGTAGACCAGGCTAGCCTCAAACTCAGAAATCCACCTGCCTCTGCTTCCCAAGTGCTAGGTATGCGCCACCACTGCCTGGATCACTGTACATTTTCTATATTTGATGTAGGAACTCTGAGAGCTTGGATGCTCAAGAGGAGATCCAAGTGTGGTCCCCAAGTGTACTGTCTAGACAATGCATTCAGCAGGCTGAATCTGCAGTCCTGAACCAGTCCCACACTGACTTAGGAACCCCAGGTATCCCCATGGTTTTGGAATTAGGAGAACATATTTGTAAGATATGGAGACAGTGGGAAATGAAGCATGTTTGGAAAACTATAAAAGGCGTTATTGTAATAGTCAGGCAAACTGTCTCTCAAAGGAGGCTTGTACAATAGAAATTCCCACTGCCTTTGTAGCCATTTCACCATAAACTCCTGCTTGGAGTCGTGGCATTTACTGGCAGGCACTGCAGCTCCAGGAACTACTAGGCTGCAAGGTGGACTCTGGCTCTTTTCCTTGTGTGCTTTTAGGAAGCCAATTTTCAGCTGGGCAGGTGGCCGGTGGGACATCTAGTAATGACAGAAGGAATTCTTAGACAGGGTTGTTTCCGTGCACAGCAACAAGAAGTGCATAGCTAAAGAGGGCTTTATCTTCCTACTGCAAGAAATGAAACAACATTCTAGCTCCCACATCTCCCAGGAAGTCTTCAGCTGTGCCAGCTCATGCTGTGTCCTTTCCAGCACCTAGAGTCAGCGGAGACATTTAGCCTTCAGTTACTGCCTACCTTCCCTTCACTTGTCTCCTTCCCTCTCCTACCCAACCTGGGGTAGGCCATTTGCTACATGTTTAATCTGTCTTTTGTGGGCTCTCTACCACCTGGTTTAATTATGACTATGATAGCCACATAGGCTAATAAGAATAGTAGCTGCGGTGGTGGCAGAAACAACCCTGATGACAACTTAGCGTGGATTGAATGTTTTGGGTGGCAGACACTGCTTCTTGTGCTTTCTCAGAAAGAAGTATTTTACTCTCTGAATGACGATAAGGGGACGATTGTGCTTTCGCCCACTTGGGCATATTGTGGGGATATTAAAGGCAGGAAATTTGAAAGATCTGATGCAAATGAAAGCACACAGCAAAGTCCACACCTCTGTCTGCATACACCTGACTCGGAACCCGTGGGCCTTTTCACTTAGGCTGTAAAATGTAAGGAATGGCATCTAGTCATTACAGATGGGTCACAGTCTCCTGAGACTGTGCCAAGCACCTTTGATTGACAGTGCTATTTAACACAGTCAGAGGCATGCTCTCTCCAACACACTGTAGTATGGCTCCATTTGAAGAAACTGAGGCTGAACATGGCTGTCAGTTGCCCAATATCTAGCAGCAAGCAAGCCCAGTTCCTACTGGGGAACCTGCTCTCTGCATTATTGTGTGACACCCCTGATGTTTACCTGGATGGTAAGCAGATGTCCAGTACCTAAAATAGCCTTTGTATGCAAATGTACTCATTCCTTAATAGAATGCAAGGCTTGTTTCTTCAATTTTTTATATACTTACTAAGATAGTGTTTCTCAGTCTTTTTTTTTTCAAAAATAAGATTTTTATGAGTGAAAGTTTTGTCTACATATATGCTTGTGAACCACACACATGCAGTGCTCATGGAGGCCAGAAAAGGGCATCAGCTTCCCTGTGGAGTTGTGGACAGTTGTTAGCAAACCTGCGGGTGTCTGAAACCAAACCTGGCTCCTCTGTAATAGCAGCAAGTTATCTTAACTGCTACCCATCCTCCGTGACCACAAGGACGATAAGGACAACAATGGCTATGATTTCTGTTTGTTAAGAATGTTACTCATGGCCTCATGTATGCTTAGCAAGCTCAGTAATGGTAAGCTACACATTCAGCCCTGAGATAGTATTCCTCCATCTCTTTTTATTATCACCCGTCATCATCAACACCATTGTCATCCTCATCACCCCATCAGGTTCTGTGTGAGTGGAATTTAATAAAAATCATTCTTGTCTCGGTTTGTTTCCTTGTTCCTGTTATCACATACCCTAACTAAAGCAACTTAAGGGGAAAGGGGCTTATTTTAGCTCATAGTTCAAGATCCAGTCTGTAAGAGGGAGGAAGTCAAGACAGAAGGAAGTTGAAGCAAATGATCACAATGCATCTACCATCTGGAGCAGGGAACAGTGAATGTTATGTTTGTGCTTAGGTCCCTCTCTCCATTTATGCAGTCCAGGATTCCATCCATGGAATGGTGCCACCCACAATATGGCAGTTCTTCCCACTTCAATTAACATAATCAAGTTAATCCCCCACAAGCATGTCCAGATGCCTCATCTCCAGGTTACTGTAGATTCTGTCAAATTCACAAGCACAAAAAATACCCTCTCTAAAATGTTACTATTGCAGATATACCCCACATACGTTTATGGACTGTGCATCTATGCTTTAGGCAGGAATGGAATGAAACATTTTAGCCAGACATCAACAGTGCTCAGCACATAGAAATGAGAAGGAATGAGTGAGTCTTTATATGCCCATATTTTTTAAAGATACTTTGCCATATACTGCTAAATACAACCAGCTACAGTGTTGACAGAGGTGAGAACGCAAGGTGCTCAATGTGTATGCTTGATTTTGTCCACTTGATGTTTGTGATTTACTTAATGATTTTGCCTGGTAACATCAGACTGCCCTGGGGGAAGATTGAAGTAATCAAGGTTTGCCATCTGCAGCTTCCAATCTATCATTCTGAGGCTCAGAACTCACAGGAAATCCACTCAATAGAATTTCAGTGCCCTTGCTTTTAATTGAGGTTAAGTTTTATGTTGTGTATAAAATAAACATTTGAAAGTAAATCATTTGAAACTTTTTACTATATTCAGGATGTTATCGAACTGCCATCTCTAGTTCCCATGCATTTTTCTCATCTCTAAGAGAAACTTCATGTCCACCAGGCTGACTTTCCCTTTCTGCTCCCTTCAGCCACTGGCGACTGCCATGCTCACCCAAGTCCTATGGATTTACATATTCCAAATATCTTATGTAGATGGAAACTTGTAGTCTCTATCTTCTTTGTTGAGCCTAGCTTCTTTAACTTGCCATAATGATTCACCCACCTATACCAATTTCACCCTTATGGCTCATTAGTTTTCCTTCCTATGACTGAACCTGCAGTGTATCTGTTTGTCAGTAATGTACATTTGAGTTCTCATTTCCAGACTACTATGTGTCATTTCCACACTACTGATGTGAAAGTTGGTGTGTGGATTTGCATGCTGACAAATATATTCAGTCCTTTTATTTTGAAGCATTGTGTCTCTTCATTTAGCTTAGTGGAGACCTGCAACCTGCTTCCCATTGGGCAGTATTGGTTTGCATTCATTCAGAGACACAAAAAGTTTCCAGTTGTTTCATACTCTCACTATCAGTACTTATAATTTACCATTGTCATCATAATCGTCTTCCCTAGTCGCTATGAAATAATACGTTATTCTAGTTTTTATTTGCATTTCTGCAATGATTAATACTTTTGAGTATCATTTCCTGTTTTGGTATACTACCTTTGGTTAAATGCCTTTTAAAATACATTTTTTTTTTTAAGTTTCAAAACCTCTTTATGTATTCTGGAAACTAGATCCATATGAGATACACAGATTGCAAATATTTGCCCTCATTCTGTGAGTTGTTTTTCTGTTGCTTTAAACCAGGGTCCTGATATACAGCTCATGCTAGACTGCAACTCAAAATCTTCTGTCAAGTACTGAGATGATAAGCATCTGCTACTCTATCCAACTTCTTTACAATTCATTGATGATTCCTTTTAATTATTTATTTGTTTTACTTTATGCAGATGGGTATTGTCCCTACATTTGTCAGTGTACTATGTGTGAGCCCAGTGCCTAGAAGTGGCAGAAGAGAATGTTAAAACCCCCAGAACAAGAGTTACAGATGGTATGAGCCACGTTGTGGGTGCTGGGAACTGAAGTGGTATCTTCTGGGGAAGCAGCAAGTATTCTTAGCCTCTGAGCCATGTCTCCAGCTGCAGCTGAAGTCCTTTAAAGCATACTTGATTTTAGTTGGGCTGGAGTAAAATTCATTGAGATTATCCCCTTTAGTTTTATCTGTTTGTTGCCATATCCTCTTTAATGGGCTTGTTAAGTTGTTAACTTTATAACAAGCTTTATGAGTCAGTCGGTGCAGTGGTTTTAGGCCCTGTGATAGATTGGGCCAAGACATATTTAATTAAGCATGGCCTTGAACAATTTCTTCAAAGCTGACCCATCTGAGCTCCTCACCCTGAGGATATGGAAAGCACTTCCTATCAGGTGTACCACACTGGTCACAGCTATGGCTTTTAAAACAAATAGACCTCTGTGTAAATCTACCAGGTCCTGTGAGTGGCAAATTTCTGGAATGAGTTACTAAAAGTATCATAATTTCGCCTTTCAATAAAGGCAATGATTATCTCCCTCATGAGGACATCTCATTAATACATTTATAAAGCACTTGATACATAGTTCAGGCTTGAAAATGTTATCATCATTATCGATGTTATTAATAATCACCTCCTTATTCTTTACTAATCAGTACATATAGTAAAGAATTAGAAATGTATAATAATCTCCACCTTGAGTGGTTCTGCACTATTTAAGTGGTCTTCTTTTAGTGTGACTAATTGAAAGATGATTGCCGAGATAAATCTGTATTTTATTCAATCAAAATTCACCATTAACATGCAGTTCTATGTGTCTTCTGGTCACCTGGAGAAGTACAGGGTAATTCTGCTTATAGATTTGTGTAATATCCAGCCAAGGCCATTGCTTCCCTTCAGCTCTCCTCAATTTAGCAGAACCATGCTGTCAGACTTTGGAATTAACTTCATGTACTCCCTGAGTGCCACAAGTAGGCTAGTGGTTCCCAGTACCAGGGGTAAGTCATAGTTGATTGGGATGGAAGGAATGTTAACATGTGTGCACTATCATGAGAGAAGTTTCTAGACTATAAGACTTACTCCTTTTCCTCACAGAGAAGAAGCAAGCCCTTGATAGAGGACAGAAACCAATCTGGGCCTCTCAAGTGATAGTGTTCTTTGTTAGGCGACAATTACAACCTGACAGAGTGCACAGAGATAAAAAAGAGTAAACTTACCTCCTCGTGGGGAAGTAGGGTTGTTTTTCTGAGTAAGGAAATTATATGTTGCTTCTCTGTGTTCTCTTGGGTGACGAAATGTATTCAGAACAGTTTGGTGTAAGGGTGTTGGGTGTTGTGGTTAACAGTTCTCCAAAAGTATCCCTAACCAAGGAGGCTGTGAGCAGTAGCTTTGGAAGGACTCTGTTTATACTCATTGGTGCCCAAGTCCACCATTCTTCAGCCCTGGACCTTTCACATCCTCCCCCCTCCCATCTCAACCATGCAATAAAAAGATCACAGTGAAGTAAGTATTCTAGTGGTTTTATAATCACTTCACTTTCTGGAAGACAAAGTGAGCAAGCCATGTGATACAATTCAAAGAAACAAGAATGTATGTCAGTCTGTGGTACAAAACAGTTTTCTACCTAACTCTTCTCTTTCTGTTATAAGCTAATCAGTTCCAGAGTTTACAAATCATCCTTATAACTATCCTTTATGCTATTGCACGACAATTTCCCTTTAGATGCTCATGTATGTAAAAGCTCTTTGTATTCCCCTTAGAAATGCTTTGGGTTTTATTTGCCAGGTTACTAAGATATTTTCAGCACTCAACCTTAAATTGAATGTCATGCAAAGTACTGGAGGATAAAGACACAGAGTAAGAGAAAATGTCCCTGTCGATATTAGTGACCTTTTGCTGCTGTGATAAAATACCATGACCAAAGGCAATTTAAGGAAGAAAGTCTTTATCTGGGATAACAGTTCCAGAGGAGTCCATAATAGTTGTTCAAGAGGCATGGGAGCAGGTATACAGAGCAGGAAGCTGAGTGATCTTATTTGCCTCCATGTGTAGAAAGCAGACTGCTAACAGGAAGTGATGTAAAGCTAGAAACTTTCAAAATTTGTCCTCAGTGATGTACCTCTTCCAGTGAGACTCTGCCTCCTAAAGAACTCATGACCTTCCTCAAAGATCTCCATGAACCTGGAACCAAGTATTCAAAGACATGAGCTGATGAGGGATATTTATTTATTTGTTTGTTTGTTTGTTTATTATTTTTACTTATTTACATGCAAGTGTTGTCCCCTTACCCTGTTTTTCCCCTCCCAGAACCCCACTATCCCATCTCCCCTCCCTCTGCCTCTATCAGGGTGTTCCTCCACCCACCCACTCATTCCTGCCTCCCTGCCCTTGATTCCTCTATACTGGGGTATCTATTGAGCCTTTACAGGCCCAAGGACCTCTTCTCCCACTGATGCCTGACAAGACGGTCCTCTACTACATATGGAGCTGGAGCCATGTGTACTCCTTGGTTGGTGGCTTAGTCCCTGGGAGCTCTGGGGGGTCTGACTGTTTGACATTATTGTTCTTCCTATGGGGTTACAAACCCCCTAAGCTCCTCCAGTCCTTTCTCTAACTCCTCCATTGGCGACCTCGCACTCAGTACAATGGTTGACTGCTAGCATCCGAGCATCTGACTCCTTATTTGTAAGGCTCTGGCAGGGCCTCTCAGGAGACAGCTATATCAGGCTCCTCTCAGCAAGCATTTCTTAGCATCCACAATAGTTTCGGATTTTGGTGACTGTATCTGGAATAAATCCTCAGGCGGGACAGTCTAAATCACCATACTGTCATTTTCGTGGAGGAGATAATAAAGAAGAAAATGAAATGATCTTGAGTTTTACATAGTGGTTTTGAAAGAAATGGTTGTGATGGACCATCGAGGGAATGGATCTATCTTAGGAAGCATGTAAACTTCTATATGTGTAACTTTTCCCACCTTAGAGATTTCCTTATGATAAAAAATGCTAAAACTTGAGACTACTGTTATAGGTGGTGGTAATAATTTCACAGACCCTTGCTTGATTCCACAGTTAAATTATTTATGAAACTTGTTTTACTACAATGAATTCACAAATGACTGTATGTGGTTTTCATCAGTGAATCACTGGATAAAACACCATGACCAAAGGCAACTTAAGAGGTAGAGTAGCTGCCTCTGTTACAAACCAGGGAGGATTCTTTTTTAGTGTTCTAGAACTTCTAGGTATGTAGTTGAGTTGTTAGCATGATATCTCTCCAACTTCTTTATGAAGGCACCTAGTGCTATAAACTTTCCTCTTAGCACCACTTTCATTGTGTGCTATAAGTTTGGAAATTTTCTGCGTTCTGTTTTTTTGTAGGGGGGGGGTTCTAGGAAACCTTTAATTTCTTTCTTTCTTTCTGCCTTGATTCCATCACTTTTCAGTAGGGAGTAGTTCTTTTTCCCTGAGTTTGTAGGCTTTCCTTGGCTTCTCTTGTTGCTGATATCCAGATTTTGTTGCTAATAGGATATACGGAGTGGGGGTGGGATTATTTCAATTTTACTGTATCTGTTGAGACTTGCTTTGTGACAGAGTATGTGCTCAATTTTTGAGAATATTCTATGAGGAGCTGAGAAGATATATTCTTTTATGTTTGGGAGAAATATTCTGTAGATATCTTTTAGGTCCATTTGAGTCATCATATCTCTTAGCTCCCTTAATGCTATGTTTATTTTGTCTGGATGTCCTGTCCATTGTTGAGAGTGGGATATTTAAGTCTCTCACTATTCATGGGTGAGATTTGACATAGGATTTAAGTTCAGATGCAGAGTCCCACGGCCAAACATTTGGAAGAGCTCAATAGGAACCCTGTGGAGTCACCATCAATGAAGCTCCATTCAGAAACTGATGGAAACAGATGCAGACACCCACAGCCAAACATTAGATGGAATTCAGTAAATCCTGTAGAAGAAAGAGAGGGAGGATTATAGGAGCCAGAAGGTTCAAGAACACCACAAGTAAACCCAGGGAATCAACAAGCCTGGACTCATAGGGGCTCACTAAAGTTGAACTGGCAATCAGGGAGCCTGTATAGCTCTAACCTAGGACCTCTGAATATATGTTAATGTTGTGTAGCTCAGTGTTTTGTGGGATTCCTCCAAAAATGGAGCAGGCTCTGTGTCTGATACTTTTGCCTGTTTCTGGGACTATTTCCTCCTACTGGGTAGCCTCAGACAGTTTTAATATGAGGAGAGGTATCTAGTCTTATTGCAACTTGATATGCCATGTTTGGGTGATATCCCTGGGAGTCCTACCATTTTCTGAAGGGAAACAGGAGGAGGAGTGGGTGGGAGAGAGGGAGATGGGGAGGAGAGGAGGGTTTGGAAACTATGGTCTTGATGTAATATATAAGAGAATACATTTTTTTAAAACCAGGCATCTAAATGTGTCTTGACACTGAGGGCAGCTTGCAATCTCAAAGCTGGACTTCCTAAAATGCTTGCTGAAGGCCCTGAGCTGACTGGGTGTGCTTAAAAGCTTACTTGCTTTGGAGAAAAGATTTGCTGAAAAGGTTGACAGTTCAGAACACAGGAGACTCTCTGTGCCTTCCCAATCTCCACCCCTACCCCCTCATCTTTCTTCTACTCAAACAAATGCTTCTATGGTGGAGGAAACAGAACAGATCCTGTTCGTCTTTTCAGTGATAATAAATAGCTTTTCCCTTCCTTTCCGGAGAGATTGTGGTTAATTTCATTACAGGATATAATGGATGAAGGATATTCAGAAGGAAAATGTATCTATCCAGTGTAATTACATCAACATTTCTAAGCTTTAAAAAGTGTTAGAGAAAGAACTCATTTCGCATCTATAACCAAGAATGCTCCATGTGTTTTTACAAGAGGATAATAAAGACATAAATGGGATAGATGGGGTAAGTAGTTTTACAGATGGCAGTTGCATATTAAAGATTAAATTGCTGTCTATAAATAAAACCACTTTTACAGTAACTAGGTTACTGCTTTATCTTAATTTAGGTGTAATTGAGAGCATTAGCGTTCTTGGTAATAGCCCAATGAATGTTCCAGCAGAATGTAAGCAGAGCTCTGTGGAACGCTCACTGATGAATACTTCCTTTGCCACTTAGTGGCCTGAACTGAAAGGTTACCCTGGAAACTGCTGCTTCCAGCCCCTATCACTGACAACTCTGACCCAGAAACCTCTAGAAGGAATTGTGTGGCTGCACATATCTTAATGTCCACTGAGTTGTGTCCATTGTATATGTCTGTATCACGCCTTATAGGTTTTAATCTCTAACACCACCCTTTTGGAATCTTCAGCAACAGTCTTGGACATTGACAAAAAGTCCAGATTTAGAGATGTTGTAGTTCCATATTCTTAGAAATTGAGACCCACAGTCAAGGGTTAAAAACTAAAAACCCTGCTTTTAAAAGTATGTTTTTGTCACTTGGGGATGAGAGAAAATGCAAAATGAAATCTTTCAGATGAAAGAAAAGAAAAAGAAAAAGAAAAAGAAAAAAGGAAAAAGAAAAACTTTCTGGAGCTTGAGAAATGGCTCCATGGATAAAGAACTTGCCATGTAAGTGTCAGGACTAGAGTTGTAATCCCCAGTATCCAAATCAATAGCTAGGCAGGAATGGCCAACCCTCTGGAATCCCAGGACTCAGGAAAAGGAGAAAGGGATCCCTGGACAAACAGGGTATCTAGATTATCAAATGGGTAACTTTTAGGTAGGAGGAGAGGTTCTATCTCAGTACAATGGAGAATGGTGAAGGCATTACCCAGTGCCAGCTCATGGGGTAAATACACACACATACATACACACACACACACACACACACACACACACACACACACACACACACAGACCTATATTCACACATGTATGTCTATGTGCAAGGAGACATAGACACATACGCATGAGAAAGAGACCTAAATGTTCAATACATGCATTATATATTTACATATAAAACATACCATTATTACTGTATTGGTATTTTCCTTCCTCTCACACTGAGAGTGAGGCCACATATGGTAATGGTATCTATAAGGAGCTGGCATGACTGGCCTAAAACCCTCCCTGAACTACAGGCAGCAGAAATTACTCATGTAATATCCCTGGGCTCATCTGCAAACTGGTCCCATATAGTGCCTACAAACTGTCTCAATCTGCAGACTAAAGAGAAATACCCGTGTAAAATTGCATGGAAGACTCATAGCATAAAGACACGCATACTGCTTTAATCATAAGGTGACCTAGAATATTTTATTCATTCCCTCATCAAGATTTGGGGGGAGGTAGAGTTATTCCATGTAGTGTGCCAGTTTCTAGAAATAGAAAAATCCATAAGCACAGGCTCCAATGTCTAGGAGCTCCTATAAAAATATGATTGTGATAAAAGCCAAAGTGCTGCTATTCCAACCTGATATTCTCAATGCCTGTGACACGCTTGGCCTGAGAAAAATCCATGCTGAATGGATGACATGGGTCAAAGAAGGTCTTGATCTCCAGCCCCTAAACCCCAGCAGACACAGGTATAGAATCCTATCTTCCAAATCAAATTGATTTTGTCAAAAAAAAATAGGTATTATCCAGTTATATATATATTCCCTGAAGACACTAAGACACAGGAAAAGTAGAGTATACTGAAAGAAGATAAAAGACAAAATTTAAAAAAGGTGTCATGGACAGAGCCAGTTATGAAGAAAGCTACATTGGGTTGGGAGAAGAAGAGAAACTGAGACTAGGTGTGACCATTATTTTATAACATTTAAGAATTGTAGGTATTGATTTTATCCTGTATCCACATGTACCACGGCATGAAGGTCAAAGCACAACATTCCAGGGTCTGCTTATTTCTTTTACTGAGTGGGTCCCTATGATCAGACTGAAGTCCCTTTCACTTTGTTACAAGTGCCTTTACCTACTAAACCGTTTTGCCAACCTGAAGTTTGACCATTTTTGTGGCTCTAAGCCATGTATAAGGTTGTACTTCTGTCAGAAGGAGAAATAGATGCCCAGACATCCAGCCAGCTTGAGAACAGCAAGGAAAACCTTATTCAAGAGATTCTTTCATTTTCTGGTCTTGTGATGTGTTTTGTGATTTCCCCCAACAGACTTACTTTCCTAATTAAATTTATCCTAGGCAACCATTCAAAAATAGAGCCTGCTCTATGAAGGGACAGATGGCAGGGTTCTACCTTCCTTCTCTGGCCAAAAGAGCTTCATCTAGGCAAGGGCTGGCTGAGTAAGAATAATTGTTGTGCAAATTAGCCCTTGGTAAATTTCCTGGAATGGATTGATTTTATGTGGATGAGATAATGTGGAAACAAATGAATGGATCCCAGGTTCTTGCACCAGAATCCACGTAGAATTGGGGAATTTAATCATTGGAAGTGATCAAGGCGCGTTCCATTCTAACGCCTCTACTTTATAGTTGGGGAAACTGAGGGCATAAGGGTGAGACAGTTTTAAATCGAGCAAGCCAGCATCCCTTCACACATCTGTCTGAATATAAGCTGTGGACAGCCACTCCTATCTTAAGTCTCATACCACATCCCCATTTGAGGCCACTGTTCCCTTGTCCGGAGACTCCAGTTCCTGAGCTCAGCAGACCCTGAGGCACCCGCATCATGGGATGGTTATATCCATTCAGGAGTTTGCCCGGGACTCTCACCCCCAGCATGTCCCCAATTCCCTTCGGAGCCCCGTGGCTTTGACTCAGCACCTGTTGCATAAAACATCAGCTTCAGTTTGCCCCCCTGCCCGAGCTTGCACAAGGTAAGATGAGATCGCATTAATTAGAGCACTCTATTGGGGATGAATTATATTGATTGCTCAGTCAGAGCATGACTGAGGAAAGTGGCTCTTTTGTCTCTTTATTACTGCGGTCTGTGCCACGACACTGCGCAGCAGGGAGCTCTTCGTGGGACTCTTTTGGCAATTCTCTCCTTTCACAGAGCAAAGCAGCATGAGGGGAAGGGTATGCTTGAGATAACCTCACATAACCTGGAAATCAATTTCCAGGGCATTTCTGCATAAATGTACTGTCTTGGCAGTTGCGAGTTAGAAGGGCAGGCAGCCTCATCCATGGGAGCGTTTATAGTGGGTAAGATAGTCTGTAGTCTTTATTCCACGCTTCTTTAAGGGTATTATCAAAGCACTCTACTGTGCGCTAGCCCTTCCTGGATCAGCTAGCCTTTGAGACTAACTTTATCGACAGTCAGATCATTTTATCAAACACACTGGAGTCTGTAGCTTGACTAACCCTCAGCGTACAATTAATCTTTGTGGATTATTTTGATTTTATTTAAACACACACACACACCACACACACACACACCACACACACACACACACACACACACATTTTATAAGAGTAGAACCAACTCTGGATTTCTTCCCTGCAGAATCTCTAGTAACTGGCACAATGCCCCAGAAACACCACTGAGCTGTGATCTGAATGAGCAAGTTAGTAAAAGAGCAAAGTGGGGGAAGGCTAGTAGGCATGGAAAGGTGGAGGAAGTGGTCTGAGACTCATGGGAAGAGTCAGAGAAGTGAGCTTTCTCCTGGTGCATTGTATCTCCAAAGTCACCCTTGAATAAACCTCCTGACTTAGCTTAGGGATATTTGCCTTGGTGAAAGTTGTGTTTGGATCTTGAGAGCTCAAAGTTCTGTGTCCCTGATGGTAGGATCAGAGTACCTGGAACATTCGGGTCCTCCCAGAGTCCTCTGCACCCTGGCAGCCTCATTCCCCACTGCATTTTGACATTGTTCTATCTTGGGACCCTTAGAAAGCTTTTGGGGGTTACATTTGAATTCCTCATCTTTCCCAGAGATTGGATTTATCATCCAGGTGGCAGCTTTGTGATTTGTTTTCCCTACTAGTTCATTTTTTTTCCATATTTACATTGTCTGTGCAAAGAGGGGTGCAGAGCTGAGAGATAGCCATGTGATTAAAACCTGTAGTCCCTCACATGTTCCTGTGCATTCTGGATGGAGTGTTCAGGAAGCAGGCTCTTAAAGACCCTCTAAAAAGTTCCTCATAGATGGCCTAGTTGGCCATCAGTGGGAAGAGAGGCCCCTTGGTTATGCAGACTTTATATGCCCCAATACAGGGGGATGCCGGGGCCAAGGGGTGGGAGCGGGTGGGTAGGGGAGCAGGGCCAGGAGGGGGGAGGATATAGGGAACTTTCTGGATAACACTTGAAATGTAAATGAAGAAAATATCTAATAAAAGTTGAAAAAAAAAAAGTTCCTCATAAACTCAGCCTGGAGTTTTCTAGAAAAGTCAAATCAATCACAAGGAGGATTGTGCACAGCAAGCTGAAACATTTGCTACAACACCACTCGAATTCACTGAACCTGCTGGAACTGCGCTCAAGATGGCAAACAGTGTTTAGGTGTTTTCCTTTATTATTTGTGGGAGGGGGGAACTGATGAACATTGATATTCATTATCTCATCTTAATACATGTGTTGAATTTAAATTTAATTTAAGAGCTGGAAAAATTAAAAAGAGGGTAGCTGGGAGTTAAATCAGCATTAGAAAAAAATCAATATTATGTGTGTTTGTGTGTGTGTGAGAGAGAGAGAGAGGGGGAGAGAGAGAGATTTGGAGGGAAATCCATTCAATTAATATTTAGGTAGTTCAGACATAATATAGAAAGTGTTGAAACAGCAAACTAGTATAAATGAATAAAACTTAAGAGTCCCATTTTCCTGAAGCATGCCTTTGTATTCTGTGTCTCCACCGAGGCAGAAATGTGGTCTATTTTCTTCTACTCCTTTAACTTCTCCTTTTTGCTACCCTTTCTCTTCCACTTCTCCCTCCCTCTTTTCCCTCCGTCCCTCCGTCCCTCCCTCCCTCCCTCCCTCCCTTCCTTCCCTTGCCTCCCCCTTTGTTGTTGCTACACTGTTCCCATACCTTTCCTTATGTTACAAATTGATGGTCTTGATTAGTGAATCACTTTCATCGCATAGACATGTGGACTCAGTTCTGAGAGGCTTTTGACAAAGTTCTCTTATTATATGCTTGTGGACAAGATGGAGAAATATGATCTAGATGGCAGGACAATTAGGTGAGCTCACAGCCGGCTGAACAATTGTGCCCAAAGGGCCTTGATTAATGTACAGATGCCAAACAGCAGGGAGGTCCTGGAGCTGCTTAGAAGAATATATGGGGCAGATACTATGTTCAGCAGTACTCAGAACATGTCTTGTTAAGGAATTTTTTAGTAAGTGCTCACCTGTCTATTCTAAATCTTGACAGTGGTTTTCAATCAAAGTCCATTAGACAATAATGGAGCTATCTTTATAGGTTGGAATCTTAATAGTAGAGATGGCTTGAAATTGTGGACACAGGGAAATCTCTCCAGTTCTAAGCTACCAGATTTTATCACTTCAGATATTACCAAGAAAATAAAACTTCTAGAAAATTAGCTAGAACCTGTGTTTACCCTGCCCAGGGATGAGGAAATATTAAAACACACACACACACACACACACACACACACACACACACACACATGCACGCACACCACTGGCTGTTCACAGTTTGGTCCGTGCTGAGGCATCCATCATATTTAGCAAGGATTCATCTACTAAGGCTTAACGGGCTTAAGAAAAGCACCTGGCCTTTATAGAGCTTCCACTGTCTGGTACTACTTACAGCTGTCCACATCTTCAACAGCCCAATGGTAAAGATAGTAGTCGTAGTAAGCTTGTCAGATGAGCAACCTAGGCAAAAAGAGGCCACTGACTTTGCTAAAAGCCATGGAGGTGACAGGCATGGCAACAGCTTGAATCTGGAGCCTGTGCTATCATAACATATAAGCAAGTACATTCCTTTGACACTCCATTCAGCTTTACCTATGGTTACCTAAATGCACTCCCACTGCCAGACCACCACAGTCACCTCAGCTGTGATCTCCACTGAGTGTATACTATTTCACTTTCACAGTGCAGGTTTCATGGTCTCCACTCTTCTTCAGCAGTTGGGCTCCAGATATAACAGCTCATTAAGCTTTTCTGAAAGCATATTCTCCAGTAGGATGTGCTCTCAGTACAAGGCAAATTTCAGGCCTCTCCTCTTCTCTCTCTGAGCACATTCTTTGCTTGCATTATGCCAACTTCTCAAGTTATTCCACCACAATGAACAGTTGGGCTCTTTTAGGCCATTCTGTTTCTCCCCCAGGCAGAGAGCATGATGGGTCTTACTTTGTACCTTCCAATCATAGTCCCAGCTATTTACAAAGTAGTTTTATCCCTAGGAGTATTCCACTGAGGGCTAGAAACTATGTTACAGGTGCTGTGAAAGTAGGTGGTGATGTTCACAACAGCTTTCCTCACAGTCTGGGCATAGCAGTAACAGCCACTAACAAATGAGTGGGTTAAGCCAGTCTGCTCAGTCAGGGATGATGCTGCTCTCCAGGGAAATATTTGCTCACACCTGCGGACCTTTTTGTCTGTCACAGTAGGAAGTGACATGCTGCAGTCTGCCAGTTGTAAGGGACTGAGTTTATTACTCAACATCCTCTAGGAAACAGGATCAACCTAGAATTATTTGGCTTGAATGGAATGGGGCTAAGGTTGAGACACTCTGAGAGAAATATACCTAAAAACAGCCATACGGTAGAATTATCAGCAATAAATAGGATGCATATAATATAAATGTAAGTTGCTGATACATACCGTGGCACTGAAGAGTTTCAAAACTATTGAATTGTATGAAAGAAAATGAGATATTAGAGGTTACACCCTGCATGGTACCATTTGTACAGTGCCCTCCAGTTTGCCTGGGGCCAAAGGTGGTAGTGAAGAATAATTGCAAACGTCAACAGGACCTGCTGCAGATAGAAGTGCTGTCTACCTTGATGGTGGAGGTGGTTGCCTGAGCAATACAAAGAAAGAGTGCATTAAAGGTTGAACATTTACACTTTGTATCAACTTATTATATGTTTGTTATAGCTATAAGCTATTCTATCTATCTATCTATCTATCTATCTATCTATCTATCTATATATATATATATATATATGTTATAGCTATAAGCTATAATATATGGCCCTATATAGTCATGCAGAAGTCTTAACACCTTGTACCTTATTTGGCAAAATATCTTTGCAGATATTATAATGTTTGGTTTGGGGAAGGGATTCTCCTGTGTGAGTAGTGTCATCTAAGAGCAGTGCTATTTGATCACAGAAGCACATTGGAAGCCTGCCTTAACATAACTGAGATAGCACTGCTCTGGGTCAAAGGGAAAAGCAAGAAAAGCTCCCCCCGCCCCCTCAGCATCACAGAGGCAGTGTAGTCCTGCTGGCTACTTGATTTCAGATTTCTGGTCTCCACAACCTTCACAGGGCCAACCTCTTTTTGTTTTAAGTTGTCCATCTTAATATATGTTGTGATGCCCTGAAGAAACCAATACAGGTTTTGCTACTGGGAAGTGGAGTGCTGTGATAATATATATATCTGAGAAAGTAAATGGGGCTTGGAAACTGGGTAACAGAAAGGGCAGTGTTTGACTCCAAAAAAGGCCTGAATTACCCTTAAGAGGTTATTGATAAAATTGTGGAAGTGTTCTGACTGGAACTTAGAGAGATGAAAAGGAAAGCAAAAAAAGCCATCAAGAAAGGCTCTGCCACCTTAAAAAAATATATAGAAATTATCATGAATATATGTTGCTAGATATAGGCATGTTATAGGTGCTTCTGATTAGGTCTCAGACAGCAGTGAGGGCCTGTTCCCTGGTGGCCTGAGTTAGCATAACCTTTGTTATAAGGGGCAGAGAGCTTAGCTGTATCATATGCTGATGTTGGGTGGGAAATAAAATTTGTAAACTTATGAACTTGAATATTTAGAATAAGAAATTTCAAGAACTCTGGTTTGTTTGGTGTGTGTTTATGTGTGTGTGTGTGTGTGTGTGTGTGTGTGTGTGTGTATTTTAACTACTCATGGCAAACCTCCAAAAGAAACATAAATTGGAGAATATATTGTTCAGACAAAAACAAAATGAAGAAAAATTCTTGGAATGAAAAGAGACAAGATTTCTCTCATCTAGATTTTGGGGCATTAGAGTTCTGCTGAATTTTAGCCTCCACAATTGAGAGACAGCAAATTCCTGTTACCCTAAGCTCAGTTCACAGGGATTCCATTACAACCCCACTAGGAATCTAATGTATTGCACATTTCATTCAGTGATTTAAAATTCAAATTGAAACATGTTTAATAATTACATTTCACTTGTTGCTTTGGATTTAGACATTATTTTTACATTTAATAAAAACATATTAATCTCAAAGTAATGTGGTCTCCTTGACCATGTCTCAATTGTAGGCACTGCCTGAGGAGATGTTTTCCGATTCTGGGCTTCAGTATTCAATTAGCTGCATTTCACTGGAACACAGAGCAAAGGCATGTCTGTTATGTTAACCTCTTTGCTTTCCCATGTGTGAAAATCTGTGTTCATTATGTTCCATTCAGAAAACGGATTTCTACCAAATACTGCAGATTTCCACAGAGAGACCTATTTTTTCCTTAATGATGTGAAGTTCCTCTGAAAATAGCCTTTCTAAAAACCTGCCTTTCTTCTTCATGTTGGTTACTCTAGCTCTAGACTGTTTGATCTCATACAATATTGTCTGGGCTACATAAGAGGCTGCCTTGACATTTGCTGGTTGAATATTTAGTAGCTGTTCGCAGAAACTGAAATGTATGCTACACCTTTCACATCACTAAGCCAACACTATCTTTTGATTGAAAATATAAAACAGTAAATAGTTGACATATCCATCCAGATTACATCAAATAACACACCTCAATTAGCATCAATACTTGACTTTTTTTAAGTGAGGGAAATTTAAGCATTAACTAATATAATATGATCTTGCACGATTTTAATTAGGTAGAATGACTTGTATTTACTTATGTCTGTTTCCTCTAGCAGGTTAGCTAGGATAAGTATACCCTGCAGGTTTGAATTCAAGTAAGAGGAACATGGGCTAAAGGATTTCTTCTTGTCTAGGGGAAACCCATTTTTAAAACGCCTGTCCTCCCCACTAGACTCTTGAAATGTGTGACTTTATTGTATATGGTACCATCATAATGAAACCAAAGGCATCACTAATGGGATGATGTCATCCATAAAGTCTCCTGTGTGGCTGATGTCTCTACCTTACAAACCTGAGTTGAAGGTCAATTAGGACAATGGTGGAAGGCAGTTAATTTCCTGTTTATAAATACAGGCTAGGAAATGCAATATTGATTGCTGCATTTCAGGAACAGGAGGCAGCTGTCCTAAGCTGAGGCCATTTTAGGATGATGTCATTTACATAGCCAGAGAGTGCAATGTTGTCACATACATCAAATAAACAATGATTCATTGGGCCAACCACATTAGTTTTGTGAGTCTGAAATACATGAAGTATAGTCCTTGGCCAGAGCATGACGTTTTAGGCATCAAATCAAGCTCTAGAAATGGTCAAAGTTTTACAAATCATTATGCTAATGGTGTGTTGAGTTTACAGACGTCTCCATCCACTGGGTAGTAGACAGGCATAAAGGTAGAATTTATAAAAGAGACAGTATCTGACCAGGACTTTGAAAAATGTGAAAGGTAAGAAGCATAGTCCCCGAGATGAAAGCCAAGCCCAGATTTGATGGCCACTTTATCAGTTGTTCTGAGAGAGTTAGTGCATGCATGCATGCATGAATGAATGAATGAATGAAATAGATGGATAATAGAATGGATGCTGTTCCAGGGATTGCTATCCCTAAACTCATTCACTTCCTTCCCTGAAATGATAATGCAAATACACAGCTATAGCTAGGCTATTACACCTCAAGTTTACAATGAGGCACATCATGGTAGCATTGACTAGTCTGACATGCATGCAGTTCAAAGATTTCTTCAGCCAAATGTGTTCCCAAAACATGGACATTAAGTTAACCAAATCCCACTTTGCTGAAGGCCTCTTTGCTCTTTGAGCATGTAGCTGGGTCTTGTTACTCTTGAAGAAGTTGTAGAGTTTATAGCATTTCTCAGGAAAAAAAAAATGGGCTTCAGAAATAAATTTTTAAAAAGTTTGTGTCTTTAAGATAGATAGATAGACATGCAGATGGAATAAATAACACACAACCACATTTTCCCCTCCCAGAAAACTGCAAAGGAGAGCATTTTCCAGATTGTAGTTTGGGGAAGTATAGATTTCTCCTACTTGGATTTTTCTTCAACACAACATAACCACTCACCCATTTTCATGCTTCTCCTTTCCTATGAGATTCTTTTCCTTTGTAATAGAAACTCTAAGATGCCCACAAAAATACCAGGATTCATGGCATATCCTAAGCATTGGAGATATACACAACCATACAGACACAAACACATATATACAAGCACAAACAAACACATACACACAGACATACACATATACAGACACACAAAAAAACCTACACAAACAAACACATACAAAGATATACATACACAAACACACACAGATACACACAGACATATACACAAATAGACATAAACACATATATACACGTACACACATAGAAACACACACACAAACACACAGACACATACCCAATCACAGATACATACATACACAGACACACACACAGACACACAAATGCACACATACATTGACATACATACACAAACACACAGATACAGACATATAGACACACAGAGACATATACACAAACAGACATATACACACACACAAACACAGAGAGGCACACATACACAGACACACAACACAAACACACACACATTCACAGACACACACAGACAAACACACACAGATATACACATACAGACACACACAAATAGACATACATACATACATACATACATACATACTAAACACACACATATACACACACACTCCTTTTATTGTTGAACTTTTTTTCTCTTTATTAGATATTTTCTTCATTTACATTTCACATGTTATCCAGAAATTTTCCCTTACCCTCCCGCATCCCCGCCCTGCTCCCCTACCCACCCCCTCCCACGTAATGGCCCTGGCGTTCCCCGGTACTGGGGCATATAGAGTCTGTATGACCAAGGGGCCTCTCCTGTTGAACTTTTTATACAGTGTAAATACTTGAAGCATCTGGTCTTTCTCACACAGGTTGCTCAAAAAAAGCCAAAATAAACATCCTATTCCCACAGAAATTTCTAGAACTGGATAACATTTCAGGAAACTTTGGAAATAAATAAGGAACGTTTACATTATTATGAAATGAGACTTAAGTTTAATATAGCAGACACTTGTTTAAAACAAAGCAATTCCAGTTGCATATTAAAGCCAACATACTGCAATACCATTTTCTTAGAAACCCTTTAACCCACACATCAGTCCCTTTTAGGAAACACTGTTGGGAAATTTGCTTTTGCTGTGCAGTTTCACGACCCCTGCCATGATCCTTTCTCTTCCTGTGTGCCAATAAAGACAAACACTGAACTGTCGCTGATTTTCACAATCTCATTTTGCATAATTATGTCTCAGGTCACCTGGATTTTCATATACCCACAGGGCGGTAAGCCTCTGGAGTTCACTTAGGAGGAAGACGAGGCATGGAGAAATGCCACTCTTCTTCCTTTAATGTTGTTCTCTTAAAAGTCACCAATCTCTGGAGTGACCAAGTGAGTTTCTCTTCCTTTCCTCCTGGGATAAAAGAGCTTTGCATTGTACTTGCTATTATATTCAATAATTAGAAAACACAGTGAACCCTAATCATATTTTGGGATCTTGAGCTTCTCACATTAAGCTTTTACAATGCTATAAATCTGGATCAAAGGTAGATAAGCGGGTGAAACAGGACGCATGGAGAAAGCTGTTTACAAAAGAGTTCCACCAAGGGCTCATGGTCAACCTCAGTTATAGAACATTTTCCATGAATGGTGAGAAAAGGGGGAATAGACAGAAAGAGTGAAAAGATTGAGATGAATGTTCTGTCTTTTTCGCCTTTCAAATGTTACTTTAATTGTTGTGGGCTCCTAGACAAGGAGTCAGCAAGCAAATGGAATTAGGAAGAAAAACCAATTATTATTTGTTGTTTAAGATCCAGCTCTTAGCTGTAAGAATATATACATATACACACACACACACACACATATATTTATATTTATATGTATATGTGTGTGTGTGTGTGTGTGTGTGTGTGTGTGTGTGTGTATTTGCATATAATCTTTTGACTCCTGATACTACATCTGCCAAAGAGACAATTCTACTGGAATTCATGTAACATGCATTTAGATTTAGAACTGAAAGGAAAATAAAATACATGCATTTTATATTGAATCATCATTTCGTTGAAGAATCAAACTTGCTTCAACTTACTGAATCTGAGGAAAGTAGATTAAAATTTTTTGGTTTCCTTAGTTCTAAAAATCAGATAACTAAGCTTTTCGGAATTGTAGATGAATGAAGATTAAGTGGACTTTGAGAGGCTAGTGTAGAGCTAATTAGGGAAAGTATTCTCTTATGAATAAAACAGAAGTGTTTAGAATATAGACATCTCTTCGCAGTATCATTGCTAAAGGAAAGAAGGCTGTAATATAATTTCATGGGCTATGAGTTTATGCAGAATTGTGAAGAATAGGCAATTATGATTAATCGGAAATATGATTAATTGTATTCTGATTCATTGAGAGTTTGCTATTCTTGAGGAAAGTGCACTATAAAATAAGCTCCTCTCTGTCCTTGCAAGCTCCTTCCTGAACTTGCAATGACTGCAATAATGCCTTGGAAGGATTAGAGCCGTTTTCATAAACATTGGACAAATGTGTATTAACAGTTGTAGAGAGAAAGTGCTGGCTGCCTCCCCAGAGATGTCTTTTTTAAGGGACATCTGGATATTTCTTCACTGAGCAAACAGTGAACTTTTAATGGTGTTCCCTGGCAGTTAGGCTTTGAAGTACAATGTTTTACCAAAACTGTGTATTTCTTTGGATAAAACAGCTTTAGAAATAGTGGAGTTGAAAACCCTGAAGATGACTCATTGGATAAAAGCCCCTGGCACTCGTGAGCCTGATGACATAAGCTCAAAGCCCCTGAAACCCATGTAAACATCCAGGTGCAGGTGCCACTGTGTGCACTGATGTCACCACTATCAGCGTGGATGGAGGTAGAGGCAGGAGAATGGCAAGGAAGCTTGTTGGCTAAGTTGACTGTGCTAATTTGCATAGCAGAAGAAACAAGAAAAAAACCTGCTTCTAAAATAGGGGAGAACCAACTCCTGAAAGTTGTTTTATACCTGCCAAAACACACACACACACACACACACACACACACACACACACACACACCCTAAAATTAGAAATAGTTTAGTTTGTGTTGAGCCCAGTGTATTTACTGATGGACAAACACTGTGAAGGACCAATGATATATTTGTTCTCCCAGTCCCAGAAATGTGTGACTATAAAATTTTTCAACTTTCTCCAATCAGGATGGGGATACTTAAAACTGTCAAGTTGCTAATTTAATGAGCTCTTAGTTAAATTTACCATGTGCCAGGTTCTATGAAGTTTATGCTCTGTCTTATTGAAAAGTCAAAAAGACCCTATGGAATATCTACTGCTGTTGTGTTCATTTAGAAAAATGTGACCAACAAGGCTTCTCCAAATTCCTGGCACTAGGAAGTAGATGAAACTATACATGACTCTACAAATCTATATTCCTAGCACCATTTTGAATATGAAGGAATTTTCAGTAAAATGTATGTAGATATATGGCAAATATTTTTCTTTTTGTGATCTTAAAGATTCTTGACACAATCAATGAAATGGTAAGAAGGGATGCTTCATTAACCAGATTTTTTTTTAAAGTGGGAAAATGGGAGATTGGTTGATACTTTTCAAGCTGCTTTCCCCCCTGGAAAAAAATGGCTTGTGTAACACAGTGCAGTTCATGAATGTTCCCTATTATGTTTGTCAAAGAATGTAATGACATTTACTAGTGGGCAGTGTGTAGCTGAGGTATTTTAGCCCTTAAATAATTGAAAGGCTTTTGTATTGCTATTGATTTTGTAAAGTCAAAACTACAACAATTCCCTGACTCAGACATTAATTACAGTGTTTTTCTCTACTTAAACCAATATGCTCCATGGGATAAGGTCATTCTGTGCACATTCGGGGTTTGGTGAAGTCTATTCGAGCCTCAGTCTCCCGTTTAATCCACAACTAGAGATTAAATTGGACGTTATTAGATGCTCAAGCCTTGGTATTATGGTGAGTTGTGGTATATGGCTGTGAAAGTTCAAGGTTACTCTTTCTAAAATTCCCTCTTAAATGTTGCCTTCTTACCATTTAGTGCTTGATGTTTCAGTTGCAACTTGATACAATATTTCTCAAACCATCTGGTTGGTCTATCAGTTGCTGTGCCCTGGAAAAAGACATAACCCCAGTGTAGGGTGGAAATGTGGGATTCTGACTCACCAAAAATATTTTGAAGCTCAATGTAATGGAGGATTTTTCTGTGGCCTAGTAGAACAATTTGGTATATCAGTCCAAAATCTGGAAAACTAAATCCACAACTCTACGGTGGTGCTGAGGTTCCTGGGTGGTAATGCTGTGAAATAGGTAGGCTTTATTTTAGACATCCTTATATCACAAACACATACCTCATTGTCTCTCCTTTCAAAACTTTCTTTCTTTTTTTTTCTTAGATATTTTCTTCATTTACATTTCAAATGCCATCCCAAAGTCCCCTATACCCTTTCTCCGCCCTGCTCCCCCACCCACTCACTGCTACTTCTTGGCCCTGGTGTTCCCCTGTACTGGGGCATATAAAGTTTGCAAGACCAAGGGGCCTCTCTTCCCAATGATGGCTGACTAGACCATCTTCTGCTACATATGCAGCTAGAGACACAAGCTCTGGTGGTACTGATTAGTTCATATTGTTGTTCCACCTATAGGGTTTCAGACCCCTTCAGTTCCTGGGTACTTTCTCTAGATCCGATATTATTTGGGTCACTGTGTTCCATCCAATAGATGACTGTGAGCATCCACTTCTGTATTTGCCAGGCACTGGCAAAGCATCACAGAAGACAGCTATATCAGGGTCCCTTCAGCAAAATCTTGCTGGCATATGTAATAGTGTCTGGGTTTGGTGGCTGATTTGGGGATGGAGCCCCGGGTGGGGCAGTCTCTGGATGGTCCATCCTTTCGTCTTAGTTCTAAACTTTGTCTCTGCAACTCCTTCCATGGATATTTTATTCCCTATTCTAGGAAGGAATGTAGTATCCATGTGTTGGTCTTCCTTCTTGATTTTCTTGTGTTTTGGGAGTTGTAGCTTGGGTATTCTAGGTTTCTGGGCTAATATCCACTTATCAGTGAGTGCATATCAAGTGACTTCTTTTGTGATTGGGCTGGATATAAAATTAACTCAAACAAATCACTGGCCTTTCTATACACAAAGGATAAACAGGATGAGAAAGAAATTAGGGAAACAACACCCTTCACAATAGTCATAAATAATATAAAATACCTTGGCGTGACTCTAACTACGGAAGTGAAAGATCTGTATGACAAGAACTTCAAGTCTCTGAAGAAAGAAATTGAAGAAGATCTCAGAAGATGTGATGATCTCCCATGCTCATGGATTGGTAGGATTTATATAGTCAAAATAGCTATCCTGCCAAAAGCAATCTACAGATTCAATGCAATCCCCATCAAAATTCCAGCTCAATTCTTCACTGAGTTAGAAAGGGCAATTTGCAAATTCATCTGGAATAACAAAAAACCTAGGATAGCAAAAACTATTCTCAACAATAAAAGAAACTCTGGTGGAATCACCATGCCTGACCTTAAGCTGTACTAAAGAGCAATAGTGATAAAAACCGCATGGTACTGGTACAGTGCCAGACAGGCACATCAATGGAATAGAATTGAAGACCCAGAAATGAGCCCACACACCTATGGTCACTTGATCTTTGACAAGGGAGCTAAAACCATCCAGTGGGAAAAAAGACAACATTTTCAACAAAACTTTCAGTGATTAAGCCTGAGTAGTCTTCTACCTCCAGGGCCTCTAAGATCTTTGCTGCTCTATTCCCACATGACCCCACGCCCCCATCTTCAAAGTAACACCTTTTCTTCTGGATCTCCAACCTATGTTACAAGCTGCCTACTGCTACAATCTACCCTCAGTCTGCTGCCAGTCCCACTAGACCTTTATCTTCCACAGAAAACAGATCAGCAAAATCACATGGAACAGAATTGTGGGGAAGAGATAGTTTCCCGGATCCCTGAGATGATTCGATGAAGATGCTGATCAGTATTGATGGGCTCAGGACAGGTGCTCTTTCCCAAGTGCATGCAGTCCATTGTATATACACCATATTATAGGCTATGTAGGCTTTCGTGCTAACGGATATAAATTTTGTTCTTTTTCTTTCCGAAGTTCTTGGTTTGTGTGTGTTTGCAAGAAAAAGAAAGTAATATACTTATTCTTACCCCTTAGGGACAGTATCTTTCAAATCTCTCATTTCTTTCCCACCTCTTGAGCCTTCTCTGCAGCCAGCAATGTCATATACAAGCTGTAGATAACAGCAGAAGGCAGCCTGGATTATTCTCCAATATATTCAGAGAGTGAAAATGTCAAGTCATATATTTTTGTGAGCAGATGCAACTAAAAACCCAGTGTTTTTTAACTGGGGAATTGTAGGGGAAGGCCAGATAATAGGGGCTGTCATTCCATCTCAAGTCTTGATAAAGACTCCTACAAAGGCTGTAGGAAGCAAAACTATCCTGGGAAACAAACATATTTCACCCTTGTCTACAATTAGTTATTAAAAAAAAAAAAAAACATGTTGTAAATACTAAGTAATGTTCCTGCTAAGGTTAGAAAGAAGGAAGAGCGCATTGGCCCTGGCGCCTCCAGTAGAAAAGCCTTCCTTGTATTCCTGAGAACTCCCAAGTACTGTAATCAACTGTCTTCCAGTCACTTCAGGACAGGACAAAGCAGAGGGAATCTATACATAATCTGCATTGGGACACGATTAAGAGTTTCTATCCAGCGTGAGGCAGCACCAGTGTTTGGGGTTTTTATTCTGTGGGCTTTGACAGACACTATCTCATGCTCCCTTGTAGATTCTTTAATGTACCACACAGGGATGGCAAGAGTTAAAAACCTTCCTGTCTGCATTAATGGACAGGTCGGACATCTCTGCTTGTCCCAGAAGGTCCCATTCGTCTGCTACTGTCCTAACTTGCTTTATATTGCCACGATAAATACTATGTCCAAAGCAATGTGTGGAGAAAAGGGATTATTGGGCTTATAGGTTAGAGACCGTTATCTAGGAAAGCCAGGGCAGGAACTTGAAGCAGGAGCTGAAGCAGAGACCATGGAGGAACACTGCTTACTGGCTTGTTCTCCATGACTTGCTCAGCTACCTTTCTTATACAACCCAGTATCCCCTGCCCAGGGATGCCATCTGCCACAGTGGGTTGGAACCACATCAATTATCAATGAAGAGAATAGCCCCATACACTTGGCTATCAGCTAGTCTGATGGAGGAGTTTGCTTGGTTGAAAATCCTTCTTCTCAGGTGACGCTAGCTTGTGGAAAGCTGACAAAATACTAGGTGCCAGCTCAGATACATTGAAGGCTCATAGAATACATTAGTTTAATTTCTTTAAAGTAAGAAAAACATTAAAAAAATGTTTTACTCTATTGGTTGAAACAAGGTGCCTTTGTAGCCCAGCTTGACCTGGAACTCACTTAGGTAGCCTAGTCCAGTGTTGAACTTTGAAAATACTTCTGACTCAGTCTCCCAAAAGGTTGGATCAGTGGTGTGAAACCCCAAACATGATCTCCATTAAACAGGCATTTGGAAATTCTCTATTTTTATTTTATGTGTATAGATATTTTGCCTGCATATACTTTTATGTATCACATGTACTTTTATTGCCCATGGAAGCCATAGGATGACATCAGAACTCCTAGGACTAGAGTTACAGATAGTTATGAACCACCATTTGTGTGCAGGAAATATAACCTAGGTCCCATGAAAAAGCAGGCAGTGCTCCTAACCATTGAACAATGTCTTCAGCTCTAAATCAACTTTTTAAAATGTCTTTAAATATAGATCTTCATGTTTATATCAATACATTCATAGAATTTAATTTTATATAATTTTTATGGGAAAAAAATCACAAAAAATACAGAGGACCCACAGAAGTCACAAGGGACCAGTATACATGCAAATATCTTAGTACAGGGGCTCACACTTGGGAAGCATGTTGGAGACTGATATGCAGGAAGAGGCGGGTGGCAAATATGTTAGGTTTTGCAAATTAGAGGCTTTCTATGACATGTGCTCAGCTCATGTGATATGAAAGCAGCCATAAACATATATATTATATATGTTATATATTACATATATACATATATATTTATATGTATATATAAATAGGAAGAATGTATTCCTACACAACTTTATTTAACCAAGCAAACAACAGGCTGGATTTAATTCATATCTGGTAACTCCTAACTTTACACTGGCAATATTCTTACTATTGGTTATATTGATTTTGTTATCTATAAGATACCCCCCAAAGAAAATTGTATCAAGAGGAAAAGATTGAAATGATATACTTTTGGATACTCAATCCAGCCAAAGAGCACAACACAATTAAAATCTCAGACTTTTAGAATCCTCTGGCTAGATTAGGCCACCCATTTTCCTACCACAGTACTAAATAAAGAGAAGAAGCAGAAGGTAATATAATGTTATAGCCACTCCTTCATGGTTTCACTAAACACCTTGTATGGAAAAGCAGAGAACTTAAGAATGTAGCCAGACAGGCATGGTAGTGCATGCCCTTAATCCCAGCACTTGGGAGGCAGGGGCAAGCAGATTTCTGAGTTCAAGGCCAGCCTGTTCTACAGAGTGAGTTCCAGGACAGTCGGGGCTACACAGAGAAACCTTGTCTCAAAAAACAAAAACACAAACAACAAGAAAATGAATGTAGGCAATTTTTACTGATGGAACATACGGTGTCCATGTTGACATAGTGTAACTCTTGCTGCATTGGACTGTATCAGAGGTCTTCTTTCTGTGGTTTCTTTGCAAATTGGAAGATTGCATAGGGAGAGAAGATATTTGCTTTTTACTCTGGAAGGAGAGGAAGATCTTGCCATTCTCTAAGCCTCACTTCTGAACAGAGGTACATCTATGTGCCAAAGGGAAGCACCTGTAGTGGGGTGCTCTCTGTTCACTGTATACTGCAGCCAGATCTGTATTTCTCATCGTCCTTAGCATAAGAAGAAAGGGCTAGCTTTCATGGTAATGATATCTGTTAGGAATGGGGGAAAGGAAAGACCACAGCATTTACAGAAGTAACATTGAGCTCAAATCAGTTCTGTACTTGCTCACTCTGAAATTTTTAGGTAAGTTATTTTAATGTATTATAAAATGAGTTTCAGAATATCTTTTTAGATATGCACAGAAACTGAGAGGATTACTTGAAAAGTCATTTTATTATCTACATGAAATTGATGATAAGTGATTCCATCTTTATTTTTATAGAAGTGGGAAGATTATCTGCAGGAAAAAATGGCATCACAGATAAGACCACCTAAAGACCACACATGCTGAAACCTATGACATTTCAACCTTCTCTCTGTATACTTCTAAGTATATTATATCACACTTCCATAGATGAGACCACCAAAAAAAAAAAAAAAACCCACACATGCGGAAACCTCCAACATTCCAACCTTCTGCTTGCCTGCTAAGTATCACATGTTCTTGCTTACAATAATCTCCACTTTTGTCATCTGAAAAATGAGCAGAGATAAAATATATATCATTAATTAAGAGATATTAAAGATGGCCATGGATAGATAGTCCGCTATAGTGTCTGACACAGGCAAGGCCTGCATCATATTTTGGTTGTCCATCTCTGATTACTGTCATTGCTTAGTTATAGGATAAACATTTTTATTCCCTTGGAGACACATTGTGGGCTTTAAGAAGATATGAATCTTGGTTAGAACTTCACCAGACTGTAGTGTTGCTATAGTTCTGTTTGATTGTTTATTTGTTTGTATAATGAAATTTCTTCCATCATAGGTTAATTTTCTAGAGTGTGAGTCATATGCTTTCCTCTACTT